>QMIH01002165.1:0-14639 GCA_003987875.1 Clarias batrachus
TTTTGGAGTCCCCTATCCGGTTACGTGCTTTCAATAGTTGAGCTTCTTCATGATACAGGGCAGCTTCCCTTCTCTCCAACTCCATATGTTCCTTCTGCAACTGCTTGCGCTCCTCCATGAGACGATGGCTCTGCGAGTCCACGTCCCCATCAAATTGGCTTTTTGCTTCTTGGATCTGGTTCTTTGACCACCATTTATAGCACACAACCGACAGGATGCCTAAGTCAATATATGCAGCTTTTAATAAGGATTATATCAAAAGACATATATAAGAAGTGCAAAGAAAAGTAAATATATACTGTACGTACTGCATATTTTAACAAGTTTCTTTTTTTATTTTGTATCACAAACCTGTATGCGCTCCTCCATCAACAAAATTAATAATTTTTGCTTTAAAAGCATTCTTTATTTAGACTGTTTCTCATATGATAATATCCAGTTTTAGCAATATAAACATGTAAAGAACATCTTCTTCTCTTATCAGCTAACGACTCCAGCAACGGTTTCCCTTTTGTCTAGCGCAACTGCAAAACAGTAATGAAAGTGAATACTGATTTTGCAGTAGAAGTAAATCTATAGTAGCATCTAATAAAGTCAGCAGTTTTTTTTTAAAGCAAAAAAGTTCCTGCTGATTGTTTTTCACTAAATAATCTAAGAGCAATACAATGAAGATTTTGCTTTCTCCATGTGATGGCTGACTCACCCGTGTCATTAAAGGGTGTGGTTTAGGACACACCCTGAATTTCAGGTTGCTCTGTCCAAACTAATGAAAAATAAAAGTGAAAATAGATTGGATAAAGGTTTCATTGTAGGATAAAGGGGATTAGTTAGAAGAGCTTTGTATCAATATGAATACATGCGTTGCTCTAAGAGGACAGGTGGATACCAGTAACATGTTGGCAGCAGGTTTTTAATGTTTTTCCCCCCTTTAATTTGTCACTCATCTGTATAGACAAATGTATCAGTGCAAGCCAATAACAACTGCCACACACTATTAGCATCACATAGAGTTAAAACTAGTGGCACATTATTTGTTTAATTTTCACTTGACATCAGGAAGTGACCCTTTCAACCTGTCCCCTTCTCTCATGTATTTCTCCAGTATTAAGATACAATCATATCAGCTTCCCATTCTTCCTCCTGTCCATATTCAAATGTCTATGCAGTGCCTATCATTTTTTTAATTCCACCTCCAGGAAAAAATGATGGATCCTCCAGGCCCAATTCTACACTCACTGGGTCTAATGCATTTCCAGTTAGGCTGGAAACGACGTTATAAAATTACATTACCTCTTCATACATGAATGTATCTACTCATGACACTGACATCTTAAATGTTTTAACCATCTTAACTAGACTTTACAATCTTGGCCCCTGTGCAATGATGAGTCTCACATAGATAGAGTGACATACTTTTAGATGATCATAGAATGATTTCTTTACTTAGATACTCACCAAAAGTCGCAGTGCCAAACAATGCTGCTAGCTCGTATGTCCATTTCTTCCCATCAGAACTTCCTGGCCTTTCATTCCATCCAGGAGGATCATTCTGTTTGTTCATGGTGACAGTCTGTGAATCAAAGTCAAAATGTGGCTCTGTTATTCTTTGGTTTCTTTACATCTCTCTAGATCATGTACACAGTTACTTTGCTCAGTTGGGCTTATCAGACTTTATGATGATGTATCACTTTGATTCATTAATTTCATAATATTCTGGTGCACAACGTTGTAGTTCATATGTTATGCAGTTACTCCAAAACTAGACTCTAGGTTGTTCTAGTCTTGCCTACATAATGCTAAGCTAATGCTAATTTGCTCTTTGGGTCAACTGCAATTGTCTGCACATTTGGATTCAATACAAAATGGGAATACGTAAAAAAAAAATTAAGCTTTTATAAAAAAAAAATAATAATAAAAAAAAAAACTTACTTATTATGATCTAACACCAAAGTGTGTGTCGGTGTGTCACTTCACTTCACTCTGTGCCGAGGCTTTTATAGAGGAGAGATGAGAGTGACACTGTTGACGTGTGAAGCCTCACTCAGGAATGTACACCCATTACATTCACTTCAGGAAAACAAGAAACTCAGGAAGGAAACAAGCAGACTCTTGTGGGTGGAGTAAAGAGCAAAATCTTACTGAGGTTTCAAAGCACTATGTTGTGATGAGGAAATCCCAAATATAGATGTGCATATTCTTAATATTTTTATATTTTTATATTTTTCTTGGCCCCTGTGCAATGATGAGTCTCACATAGATAGAGACATACTTTTAGATGATTTTTGGTTTTTAATGAGTCACCTGTTTTAATGTGTAATATGAAGCCACCTATTTGATGAAAAATTATTTTATATGACCTATATTCAGGTCATATTTTGGGGACATAACATTGCTGAACTTAGACCTGACCAATTGAAGATCATAACACTGCCTCCACAGGCTACAGTAGGAACAAGTGGAACCCATCGGACCACATGATCTTTTCCAGTGCCCCACAGTCCGTTCTTCATCCTCTCTAGTAAACTGAAGCCTTTTTTCTAATTCACCTCACTGATAAGTAGTTTTCTTACATTTACATTAACATTTAGACGTTCTTATCCAGAGCAACTTACAAAAGTGTTTGAAGTTTCCAACAATTGGATAGATTAAATTTTTTGGGGGGGTGAGGGTTGTCCCAAATATCTAAAAAACAGTTGTCGCATAAACATTGCCAGTAACTCAGCAATGCAGACATCTAGAGGAGGTTCATTTTACAGCCTAGGGGCCAGAATAGAAGACAGTCTAGATGAATGTCTCCCTTGATCCATGAGAGAAGGTGGGACCAGTCAAGCAGTGCTGGAGGATGCTGGACCAGCTGTAGAGGACGAATGGTGCACAGAGGGAGACTTGCCAGTAGTGAATTGCAGTAATCCAGTCTTGAAATAACAATGGACTGAACAAGCATGTGAGTAGCCTTTGTGGAGAAAAATGGACAAATTCTTCTGATGTTGTAAAAAAAGAAATTGACAAGAGAGTGTAAGGTTAGCAATGTGTGGGGAAAATAACAGTTGATGGTCCAGGGTTGATTGTCCAGCAGTTCAGTTTTTACTGAGATTAAGTTTCATCTGAGATCCAGTTGGAAACCTAAGTGTCTGAGGGAGGAATGGAAAGAATGAGTTGTGTGTCATTTGCATAACAATGATATGAAAAGCCATGTGAGAATATGACTTCACCAAGAGACCAGGTAAAGAGGAAGAACAGAAGTCCAAGCACCAAAGTTATGGAATAGTCTTTTAATTAATGTTCGGGACTCAGACACAGTCTCAGTGTTTAAGTCTAGGATAAAAACCTATTTATTTAGCTAAACATGTTTGTAAATAGATTAGCCTTAGGTAAAGGAGCAGATCTGGGGGACTCATGGACGTAGAGTATTCTGGTGAACTGGTATGTTTAGATGCTGTCCTCCCCACTCTCATTGATCACTCAGGTTTGTTGACGGTGAGGTGATCGGTTGCTTTACATCTCAGTTCCCCCTCATGTCTGTGTTTCCTTCTGTCTCTCCCTTTTAGTTATGCTGTCATAGTTAGTCCTGCCGGAGTCCCTGCTTGCACTTTGCACTAATATACATTCACCTTATACATTGTGTGACTGTGACCAGACCTAACTCTTATCTCTCATTCTCTCCTCTTCTCTCTCTCTGTTGAGCTATATATGTCGCTCCTGAGCTGCCAGTGATCCAGACCCCCTCTGTCCTCTGGACCTGTCTGACTCGCCCTGCTAAACTACCTTAACTATTGGACTGGGATCTTTATTTTTAAAAAACTAGCCCAAGATAAGTAAATGGTTATTTAAAATAGAAGTGAGGCAACGAAATGCTTAGTAAAATAGTTTGAAAGGGGCATGAAAGTTGACTCTTCATAGTTGATTGTAGACCCCCCAAAAATATCCAAAATCTTTAAATCAAGGAGAATTGGAAGAGAAGATGAGCAATGTGAAATATACAGCAATAAATTATCTCTATATAAATATAACAGTAATATCTTTTATGGGGGACAATGAGGAATATCAATAGCAAGGGGAACTCAAACAGGAATTTTTTACTCCAAAACTAAATGCTTATATTACCACTCAATCTGGTCAAACACCTCTTTAGCATCAAGGAATAATAACTTTGATATGTATAAATATTATGACATGTGGCCAATACCTTGGCAACAAACTTTTGATCACAATCAAGAATCATTCTCAAGATTAACGGGGCAACCACATCAGTATGCGCTTTATAAAACCTGGGGCTTTCATATTTGGGAGGGCTTATTGGTTCCTTAATCTCTTCTAATTTAAATTCAGCATCTAACTCCTCTATTGGCTCTTTGTTAAGTTTATGAAACACGACTGTATCAAGAAAAATCATCAGAGTTAAATGCATTGCACCTAGAGTTATTAAGTTTAGTAAAAACCTCAACAAAACAACAATTTATGTCAAAAAGGTTAGTTAATAGGTCACCAGATTTAACCTGTAGAATTGTCCTTCTAGCCTGTATACCTTGTAATTGCCTGGAAAGTAATATATCAGGTTTATCAACATGTTCAAAATGTTTTTTTGAGTTTAAGGAGCAAGTTGGATCTTTATTGCTATAGGATATCTCTTATAAAAGATTTAAATGTTTCCCACTGGTGGGTCAGTGGTATGTGTTTCGACAATGATTTTACTTAGATACTAAAAAAAATGTTGCAAGGCAGAGCATCTGCACTAACAGCCTGTAGTTCCATTTCCCCCATCAGGACCATCTGGCTTTATATTTCATCCGGGTTCAAATCAAAGTCAAAATTAGGCACTGCTACTCTGAGGTTTCTTTACACAAGGGAAGTGCATCACAGTCACACCCTCTGTAGATCATGTACATAGTTACACACATGTTGCTCAGTTGGGCCTATCAGGCTTTATGATTATGTATGACTTTGATTTATTAATTTAACAAGCCATATACAGTATAGGACTCAGGATTGTGCAGTATAGAGTGTAATATTTTTTTCAGCATAACATATGCATGTTATTATTAACTGAATTTTATTTTTTATTTTATTATTAACTTCCCATCAAGACTGAGCAAAAAATTAGAAACTGGGTCACATAGGCAAAGAAATAGCACAGATACACACAATCACATGTTTTTCATGGTTGTTTTTCTTTATTTCTATGACCAAAAAAAATTCTACATTTGTTCAACATCATTGCCATATTCTGGAATGACACTTCTTAAAAGTAATGATAACTTTCTTTTTCTACATGATATATCCAAAAACCCAAATACACAGTTTAAAGTCTGAAGCTTCCCCAATAACACACACCAGAAAGTCTTCTATATAAGCACAACTATATATTTTTAATTGACCTATGCTGAGTTGCCGGCACGTATCTGTACTGCTTGGGTTTTAAGGCTTTTAACACACACAAGCAAGGCTTCTACATAAGCACTTTTCTTTTTTTTTTTTATCATCATTGACCTATGTTGAGTTGCCAGCACATATCTGTACTGTTTGGGTTTTCAGCATTTTATTTACAACTGGGGCATTTGGGGCATTTAGTTCGATTCAGACTTTTATTCACTTGGCACCATCATCTTGTATGGATGATGGGAGACTCTGACCGCTGCGTAAAGTCGGACTGTTATGCAAAGATTCTCAATGGGGTTAAGGTCTGTACTCTGTGGTGGCCAATAAAAAATAATGGCCCATGTTCCTCGAGCCACTCTTTCACAATTTAAGCCCAATGAATCCTGGCATTGACAATAGACCACGGAATATGCCCATGCCATCATGGAGGAAAAAAATCCATTGATGGAAAAACCTGGTCATTCAGTATATTCAGTTAGTCAGACCTCATATGACTCATATGATCGAATTTTTTTCGTCATATAACATTGCAAAACCTAGAACTGACCCCAGATCATAACGCTGCCCCCACAGACTTTTTTCCAATTAACCTCACTGATTTTCTTAAAGTTCTGGAAGATGATCCTTCACAGTTTTACTAATGCATTGTACAGATCTGAACTTAATTTTAGTAGTTTCAACAAAGCTCCTTACATATGTAATCATATTATGTTTATTAAGTTAACATTTTAATAACAGCCAACGGAGTTGAAACATTACAAATACACATTTTACACAGTACCTAGAAGAAACAAACCAAAAAAAGTTTTAAACAATTGCAGACATACTCATAAGAAGGAAAGTACATAAATTACATAAAATAAAATAAAATAAAATAAATAAATTGGTGTTACAGGGTGTTACAATAAATGTACAACGTGCATCAGTATGCTGTGAACAGTTAAATATGAACAGTGGTCTTGTCTTGCCAGATAGGCAAGAAATGGACTGGAAATATGTTTTTTTTTTAAAGTGTGTCCCTTAATTTTTCCATCTGGATAATTGACACCATTTAATTCCTAAATCCACCACTGAAAATATGGAAGAGAGTGAGATTTTCAAGTCTGTTAAAATTAGTCTCTTCTAGCATCAAAGATTTCTGTAAAGCTCTAGGTAGATGCAGGGTGGATTCTGAGCAGTCAAAGATTGCTAATTCCGCTTGTCAACTAATAGCTTTGCCACATGCATTCGAAAACCAAGAAAAAATGTCAGACCAATATCCCACCAGTGCATGACAATGCCAAAAAGTGTGTGACAAGGTACCGTTTAGTGAAGTAGTGAAGATGAGTAGTGAAGATGGTGTACTTCAAACAAAATCAAATGGTGTCTACTATTAATGCAACAAGAGAGTATTCTGGCCATAATTAAAATCCACAGGGTTCAGACAGTTCAATGCTTAACTCATTACTCTAGGCCAGGGTTCTCAAACTCAGTTCCTGGAGGGCCGCAGCCCTACAGAGTTTTGTTCCAACCCTGCTCCAACATACATACCATGTAGTTTTCAAATAAGCCTTGATGACTTGTTTAGTTGGATCAGGTGTTTTTAATTATGGTTGGAACAAAAGTCTGTGGGGCTGCGGCCCTCCAGGAACTGAGCTCTAGGCCTTTCATAGATGATCATTTCATAACAGATACAAACAGATGTCTGGAGTCAGGTGGGATGCACCAAGACATGAAAAAAGGGATGTTTGCCTGTGTTTTCAAAAGTGATCTCAGACATAATGCCTGACCTGTAAATAAGAGAAAAATGTGAATTCAGAAGTGGGAAATTGTCCTCAATCAAAGGAGGCAAATCTATCATTCTTGGATGCTAAAATCTTGTATGGTAGTTAATCCACTCCAGGTCTAGTAGTGTTTGTCTGACCATGGTGGCAGGAAAAAAATTGTTGTTGGTCATTCCACTGATCCCATCAAGGAGTCGCCATAGCAGACTATCCGATCCACATAACAACTTGGCGTAGGTTTTACACTAGATCCCCTTACAGACATAATCCTTCCATTTCCATATATGGGCTTGGGAGCTTGGGACTGGTCACAGGTAAATTGAGCAGCTTCTTAATCTGGTTGATAATTCTGATAGAGTAACAGCAAGTGTGTTAAGTTGACCCATCTTAGAAAACTGCAAGAAAGAGTTACCAAGTTAGCCTCCAATTTTAACCCATAAAGGGGAGTCAGGGGTATAATCCATTGTGCTGCAGGTGTTCCAATAGATTAAAGCTCTTCCATTTGCAGAACAGTAGTATCGTCTAAACACTGGCCCCCCTTAATTTGGATATACAGTGTTGGTCATTACTATTGGCACCATTGGTTAAGATGTGTTCCCAGGCTTCTAATAAATCATTTTTTTATTTAAAAAATATAGAACCACAATGCAAAAAGAGAGAAAAATCCAAGTATAATTAATTATTCAATTAATCCCACAATAAGATTTTTATTTATTTATTTTACATGAAATCATGTGTGCCACAATTAGTTCCCCCCCCCTATAATCCTATAACTCCTATAACATTTCACATGTTTGGAGAATACAGATAGAGGGATCTTTGACTATTCCGCTTTGCACTATCTTTCTAGATCATCCTGGGTCCTCTCTTATGCACTCTCCTCTTCAGCTCACCCCACAGGTTTTCAGTTGGGTTGATGTCTGGGGACCAAGATGACCATGAGAGAAGTTTAATTTTGTTTTTTGTTTTTGTTCATTTTTGCGTCGATTTCGCCACAAGTTATGGGTCCACAGCATCACAGATCCTCCACCATACTTCACAGTGGGCATGAGGTGCTTTTCCGCATACTCATCTTTAGTTTTATGCCCGACCCATACAGTGTTCTATCTGGGTGACTATTTTCTTGTAGCCATTGCCTGACTTATGAACATTGACACACACATGCCTTACCTGAATGGGGTGTTCCCTTGTGTTTCCCATGTTAAAGAGTGGATAAGAGAAATAGGCCTCTGTGTCACGTCATGTTTATACCACAGGGAAACAGGAAGTCATGAATTATTAATTAAAYGTGTCTAGATACTCTGATCAACTTTAGAGAATACAGYACAAATTTTAAAAAGTTCCAATTACATTTATTTTATCAGAATAATTATGTTAGGGGAGCCAATAATTAAGGAACAGGTGATTTTATTTAAAAAAAAACAAACATTTATTTTAAGTGCAACTGCAAGCCATGACAACTGCCACACACTATGGACATCACATGGAGAAACCAAGYAACACGTTGTTCAATTTTCTTTTTCACTTTGGAAGTGACCCTTTAAACAGGTCCTCTGCCCTYCTGTGTTTCTGCACCATAACCTGCAGCCTCCAGTATTTAAGATACAGCCACATCAGCTTTCCATTCCTCCCGGCCATATCCTCCCTGCCTGCGCAGTGCGCATCATTTCTAAAAATGTCTCGGATGCCATCCTCCAGACCTAATTCCATTCCCGCCGGATCCTTTGCCTCTCTGWGCAGCAGATCATTCTCCATCTCCAGAACTTTCCCTCGAACCTGGAAGCTGCATAAAGCATTCTGTCTCTTAACCAGTTTGTGCTCCACCTCCTGTAGCAAAACCAGAGCTTTTCTCTGCTGTTCATTCTCTTGTTGCAGAGCTGCACGCAGTGCCAATCCAGCTGCTCCAACCTGCAGGACACGTTTCTTCTCCTCCTCTAGTTCCATGCGTTCCTTCTGCAGCTGGCTGCGCATTTCCATAACTGTCTGAGTCTGTGTAGCCAGGGCTTGCCTGGAGTCTCCGACCTGGATACGCTCTTTCTCTAGTTGGGTTTCTCGATGATGCAGGACGCGTTTCTTCTTCTCTAGCTCCTCTCGTTCCTTCTGCAACATCTGGTGCCCCGCCATGAGATGCTGGCTCTGTGAAGCAAGGCTTTCCTGGAGCGTTCCTAGATTATAATAAAGTCAGTAGTTCATTATTGAAAAAGCGGTGTRAAAACAATATAAGAASGTTTTCTGCTTTCCTCATACATTATGATGGCTGACTGACCTTGTCAGGAAAGAGTGTGGTTTGGGACACACCCTGAGTTTCAGATTGTTCTGCTAATGACACCAGAAAGTGAAAATGCATTTCCAGTTAGACTGGAAATATATTCCATTCTAGTATATTAACATATCTAATACAGGAGCAACATAAACCTTTTTTAAGTCTTAACCATCTTGCCAAAGTACAATGATGAGTCTCACATGGACAGTGACAGACTTTTACATGCTCATACAGTATAACGATTCCTTTACTCAGAAACTCAAGAACAGCTGCATGGCCAAGTCCATCCAGGAGGATCATTCTGATTTTTCATGGAGTCAGTGTCACTTTCATTCATTGCTCTAAATAAGATTATATTCTGGTGCACAATATTGTAGTTCAAAAAACATAGTTCATCTTTTGTTCTGGTGCATTTTTTTGTTTGTTGCTAAAACAGACTACCCACAGGCTTTATTCATAAAGTAAGCATAAACATTACTCCAAAGCTAGACTCTACAGTAGGTTACACCTATATAATGCTAAGCTAATGCTAATTTGCTCTTCAGGTCAACAGCAGTTGTCTGCACATTTAATTTTAATACAAAATGGGAGCAAATAAATGAAGTTTTTATAAAGTAACACTTACTTATAGTGATGTTACACCTGATGCAGAGGTTTCAAAGCGTGTGTCGGCGTGTCACTTCGTGGCTTTTATAGAGATGAGAGTGTCATCGATGGGGAATGCACACCCATTCTATTCAGTTCAGGAAAACAAGCAAACAACACATTCCTGTCATTGCATGAAAAAACTTGGAAAAGAATAGAAATTTGTTACCTTTTTTTTGGTGGGGGCTAATAGAGTGAATGTTCTATTCTATCTGAGGCTTCAAAGCACTGTGTTGAAGAAATCATGTAAACACAAGTTTAGCAACAGTTCGTTTGTTTTCTCTTAATAATGTATATGCGTATTAGTTAATCTCTGAATATATTGTTTATTAATGCTWTTCATGTTTCTTCAGTGTTAATGTGTTAACCCATTTTATAAGGGTTGAATTATTGGGTTGCATCAAGCAAAGAAAACAACTAAGGTGATTTGTAATTATTTGAATTGGGTTAAGAACCTGTCTCCATGCACAGTAGGACACACACGTGCACGGGAACTTTTTGTAAGTCTACATACACCAATCTTCAGTTGTAATTACTACATGAGGAAACAGTTGACGCCTTGAACATTGAATTGCTATATCCCCCCCACACAGTCCTTACGATTCCCATTAAAGGAGTTCCCTGAAGGCCAGTGTTTAAGACGTGAAGCATGAAGTCCGATCATGCAAGACTTTTTAACTTAATGGTATCCAAGCACTAGTGAAATGTAGGTATAAATGTATTAGTGCAACAGAGGATAATATAGAGAAATAAAGGGAGTTGTTACTCTCATAACTGTTATTCTGCATGAATAAAAAGTCACAGATTTATTTCAACACTCCTTTTATATACTGCAAATGTCTTGCATTACAGTATGCAGGAAAAATGCTTGRTAGTAGCCTCTGTATGTAAGCGTAACATCTCTTTCTGATATGGTTGTAGATTTCAGACACTCATAATGTTTGCAAGCGTTCAACTTTAATCACCTGACCATACATGTTATCCCCCAAATATTATCAAACATATTGATCTCTTGGGCCATTTATTTCTGAAGTACTTTTGAACATCGCATATCTTTATGACTGGGAGTCATGTTTTGAAATCATACACTGCCATCTACAGGTAAAGACTTGCTGTGTACATTACATTATCAGTCATCATATAAACATTGATAGAAACCATAGAAATATTAAGCTCATAAAATATTTGAACATCTTATTTTAATCCAAAAGACTTTTTTTGTTTTAGGATTTATTTTTATGATATTAAACCTTAGAATACATTTTATTATAGCATACAATAGTGTTTAACTGTAATATTAGGGTAATCGCATACATCCATAAATATAACTTTTAAATAATGCTGCAATAAAGACAGTTTTAATTAACCATTTTTATTATTTTTATCATTACATCAGTCCAACTGAAATAGCTTTAATTTCATGCTGAATAACAGAAAACATATTTACCACTCACAGAAGCAACAATATTTAAAAATGATTGTCAGTAGATTTAGTAATCCCATCCCAAATATTCTTGATAAGAAAAGGGAAAAGAAAACTATAAGGTGGGTGACAAATTAAAGGACTTAAAGGCTTAATACAATGACATCTCRTAGATGCTTCAAGTGTTTGGAAATGCACCAAAGTGAAGAAGAGTATTCTTTGCAAAGGTTTTCATTCAGATGTTTCGGTGATGGTGGAGGAGAGAGCAGTGCAAGAGAGGTGTGTTTCTCTCAAAACTCAAATTCATTTATCAACCATTYGGCATGTCCTTGTGCCTGTGTGGATGAGGACAGGACAGACTAATGGTGGGATAAAGGTTTCGTCACAGGATTAAGGTGATCTGTTAGAAGAGCTCTATATGGATTTAAATACATGCTTTGCTCGAAGGGGACGTGTGGATCCCAGTAACATAAATTTGTCACTCATGTTTTAGTGCAAGCCATGATAACTGCCACACACTATTGGCATCACATGGATTTAAAAACTAGTGGCACATTATTTGTTTATTGTTCACTTCATATCAGAAAGTGACCCTTTCATCCGTTCCTCTGCTCTCCTGTATTTCTGCAGCGTAACCTGCAGCCTCCAGTATTTAAGATACAGCCACATCAGCTGCCCATTTTTCCTCTTGTCCATATTCATCATGCCTGCGCAGTGCCTATCATTTTTAAAAATGTCCCGGATACCATCTACCAAACCCAGTTCTGCTCCAGACGGGTCTTTGGCCACCCTGAGCAGCAGGTCGCTCTCCATCTCCATTCTTTGCGCCCTGGGCAGGAGGAGGCTGCAGAACGCATCCTGCCTCTCCATTAGTTGCTGCTCCACATCCTGTAGTAAAACATATGCTCTTTTCTGCCTTTCCTCCTCTTGTTGTAGAGCTGCATGAAGTGCCAATCCAGCTGTTCCGGTCTTCAGGGCATGTTTCTTCTCCTCCTCTAGATCCTCACGTTCCTTCTGTAGCTGTTTGCGCTCCTCCACGAGTTTCTGGCACTGTGAGACCATGTACTTCTTGTTGTCCTCTACCCGCTGCCGAGCTTTCTCTAGCTCCAGCTCCAGGAGGACAGTCCTGCGCCGGTTCTCTATTAGTGTGTCTTTATACTTCAGCTCCAGGTCTTTGGAAATGGCAGCTATGTCTCCATCGAATCGGCTTTTTGCTTCTTGGACCTGCTTCTGTGCCTCACGGGTCCAGATCCAACCTGACAGGATGCAGAAGTTAAGATAAGAAGCAGCTGTTAATAAGAAGGTTTATGCCAAAAGTCTATATAACACATGCAAAGACAAATAAAGTAATAACATATTGCATATTTAAAAAAGATCTTTTTATTTTTTTGTGACACAAAATATGTGTATGCTCATCTCTATCAAAAATATTGAATTAAAAAACTAAATGTCAATTATTCAATATTTTTGATGGAGACGGTGGTGTAGTGGTTAGCACTGTCGCCTTGCACCTACAGGGTCTGGGTTCGATTCCCGGCCAGGTTAGATTACCGTCTCTGTGTGCAGGGAGTTTGCATGTTCTCCCCGTGCTTGGTGGGGTACTCCAGTTTCCTTCCATAGTCCAAACACAAATTTGCCGTAGTGTATACGAGTGTGTGTATGTGTGTGTGCCCTGCGATGGATTGGTACCCTGTCCAGGGTGTACCCTGCCTTGTGCCCCAGGTCTCCTGGGAGAGGCTCCAGGCCCCCCCGTGACCCTGAATACAGGAGTAAGCAGTATAGATGATGAGTGAGTGATGGAGACGAGCATAACCATATTTTGTGTGAGCATATACACACAGAGTACACCCCTCTAATTTCAGCAAACATTTTAGTATATCTTCTCAAAGGACAATACTATAGAAATGACACTTCGATATATTGTAGGTTAGTCAATGTGCAACTTTCATAACAGTACAGATTTACTGTCCTTTAAAAATAACTTAACATACAGCCATTACTGTCAAAATAACTGCCAACAAAAGTGAATACACCCTAAGTGATAACATCTGTGCAAAATCACATGTCCTATTCATCACGTTTATGTGTTTGTCAGTGGCCAAGTACTGCATGTCTCCAGACCTGAACCCTATTGAGCATCTGTGGAACATCCTCAAGCAGAAGGTAGTGAAGCATCTTGTGTCTAAATGATAGCTCCATTATATTATTATGTGGAAGAGGATCCCAGCAACAACATGTGCAGCTCTGGTGAATTCCACGTCCAGGAGGATTAAGGCCATGCTAGATAACAAGGGTGCTTACATAAAATGTTGACACTTTGGACACAGTTTTGCCACGTTCACTTAGACATTTTCTTGTATCTATGAGTACACCCTTTCTAATTAGTCTGGACTACCTATTCATGTACACTAACATGTCTTACATAGATTGTAAATTTTCCAAGCTTGGCCCATGATGACATGATCCCAGAATTAATTTTTAACTTAAGTACTTACGAAAAGCTGCAAGGCCAAGCATCGGCACCAAGAGCGCATAGTTCCATTTCCCCCCATCAGGACCCTCTGGCCTTATATTCCATCCAGGAGGATCATTCAGGTTGTTCATGGAGACGGTCTGCGAATCAGAGTCAACACATGTTACTGTTACTTTACACAAAATAAATGCATCTGCAGATCATGGACACCGTTAGTTAGGGTGTATCAGGCTTTATGATGATTTATTTGATCAGAGTTATGTTCTAGGTGGTGTGTGTGTATATTAGTGATGGAGGGAATAAAAATCTATTCAGTTTTAAGAATTCTGATTCTTTTGTGTGGCAAATTAGTCAAAACCCGCAAGCGTTAGAAGCCCCGCGTGCTCRCGAYAGAAGTCAGGCTGACTTTTAAGACTTTGGGGGCATTTGAAGCGGTAAAACATSACAGTTTTTGCATAATCCTACAGTCAATGATGTACAGGTGGAACTATTCACAAATCTTCATCCCGTTGGGTAGGACTAAATTATTTGTTTATTCTTTGTTTTGAAATAATAATTGTGGTGGAGGACATCATGCTTTAGGCTTCCGAGTGGCGTAGTGGTAAAGTGCTCGTCTTATCATCCGGAGATTGCGAGTTCGATCCCCGAGTGATGCTGTTACCTCTCACAGCCGGAGGCCTAGAGTGAGCTGATTGG
>QMIH01002165.1:37469-63251 GCA_003987875.1 Clarias batrachus
ACTACGAAGGAAATAACGAGACGATGACCATGACGTTTTAGCTGTTACGTATAAAGTTATAACAGGAAGTTTCATGGCCATTCCATAACACAAAAATTGCTGTGGTATAAGAGGAATAGAACACTTGAGGCCATGCTGTTATGAAAAAAAAGAAACCAACTTGAAGTGGTAACAGTAACTCTGCTTCATGTTGCTTCACGTGTTAATATTTTTTTTTTCCTTTAACAGCGTGTTTGCAAGTGTTTGATTCCTTAGCTACTTAGCGCTGACTTTTTGCCATTTGGATTGCAGCTGCATCATGAATTAGCTGAGAGTTTGCTCTTAAAAATGTTTTCTCTGCAGCACTGCAGAAGCCGTTCTCCAGAAAATGGATGACATGCAGAAAATGCGCCGAAGGCTGAGTAGCAGAGAATCTAAAAAGGAGGTGAGCTCGGTTAGTTACGTACAGTAGTGAGAAATACAGTGCTCTTACACATGCACACACATGGCTCTTGATCACATTTTTCTTTCTTTCTTTTTTAACCCTATGCCASCTTCTACGGCTATATTCATGGCGAGAGTCAGTTTTTGTTATTCAATGTTAAAACTAAATAAAATGTTTAACATACATTTTTTCAAAGAACTTTAAAATTTAATTTGGATTTGTTTAAATTTTTTTACGTAAACAATTTTTTAAAACAAGTTCCTCACAGGACTAAAAGAATTAGTCAAATTAAAAATTTCTCAAGATTATTCTGCATTTTGTAAAAATGCCTTGATCCCAGCGATTATTAAAAGGACATGCATGTTTTGTTYCAACATCCCGATTTTCCTAATTTCCATATAGGATCTCATAATCTACACTGGAACCAAGAGGAAGAGAACCACGAGATCTTCCGTGAGAACAGACGAGGAGAGTGAAGATGTGGAAGAGAGCGACCATGATGGTAATAAGCTCTTTGAAGATGTTGGAGGTTATTGGAAACATGTTGTGCTGTAAAATGTTCATTCGAGTTTCACTTTAGAATCAAATTTTCTTGTTCTGAGAACCTTTCTGTAGGAATGTTTTTCAAACTAACCATAATTTACAAAAATTTGTAGAATTCACTGATCAAGATGATGAGAATGAAGATGGAGAAGGAACAGGAGAAGAAGATGATGAGGAGGAGGAGGAGGAGGAAGAGGACCATGATGAAGGTGACGATGATGACGAAGAGGAAGAAGATAATCAGAAACGCTACGAATTCAGACAGAGAAAAGCTGTTGTGCGCTACCAAGCTCCTCTTGAGGGTCAGTATTATGCAGTCATAGTCCAGCTCTAAGTGAAAACATACACTTTAGACTTTCATGGCATGAAATGCACACAGTGCCGAGGAAAAGTAGTTCGAGATTCTGGTCCATGTTGACATCATAACATCATATCAGTGCTGCATATTTGGATAGAAAATGTCTGTCCTGTAAAGCTGCCCTCATGGTGAATACCATAATCCTAAGTTCGAAAATCGTCAACAAAACAGAGTTCACAGTCCATTACAGTGGAAAACAGCTAAAGTGGCGTTTGAGTCCCCTCGCAAATTACAGACTTGGAGACAACACTGTTACATTTATGTGAGATTAATTTCCTTAGGCGCGATTACGGTTTTTGGCCACAGGCGGCAGTGTGGGGAATGTGGACTGGTTTACATGCTTTATTTGTATACATTTGTGTCAAAGGCATACAAGACTCACTTTGTCGGACTTGAGAACAAATCAGACTTACGAACGTGCTCCCTTAACATAACCCGTTTGTAATTCAGGAATTACCTGTATTCATGGAACAGCCGGATTCTACAGTATTGTCATCTTGAAAGGAGCCATTAATTGATGTTCAAGTTGTGGCAGTGCACGCAGTCAGTAATGTTTCTCATGGTCCATGGCATTCAATCTGTATTAAGGGGAAAGCATTCCTCACACTATTACACTACCACCACCAACCTGAACTGTTGACATTAGGCAGGTTGTCACTCGTTAGGAGAATTTTTTTGTTTTGTTTAATATTTTCCTGATTTTTTTTTTTTTTTTCTTTTTTTACATTTCACTGCGGGATTTATTTGGTAGCCACTTGGCTTTGCTCTTTTATACTTGTCTTGTTTATCTTGTCTCTTATTTTATTTTCATCTACAGAGCCAAGGAAGCAGAGCATATTTTTCCGCCGGCACTCAACCCCGACTAGGCGAAGGTATTCGTACAGAACCACGGGGCCGTGCAGTCCGTACAGCAGCCGCAGAAGTAGCAGGTTACCATCGCATTTCTACATTTATGTATRGCTTATAGCTTAGGGATGATCTACTGATTAAATGACTTTAAAGAGATTTGCTTGAAGATCTGCCATTTTTAATCCTTTGGGCTACAGGTCAGGGTGGCCACCCCTGATTATACACCTTAGTTTAATATTTAGTTCCACTTTCTGTCTGCTCCTGCAGTCTTGGGAGAGTTGGACTTGATGGGTAAGATCAAGCTTTTTAAGGCTCTTCATCACTAAGAAACATTAACACAGCCAGTTCTGTGCAAACACTTTAGTTTCTGATGTGGATTAAGGGTGTGTTTGTCTTTGTGTCGATTTGGTGTTGCTGTTTAAATTAAATAATCACACATTATATTTAGGACCAGTTTCTTTTTTTTTTTTTCTTCTTTTTTTTCCCCCCTACCTTCCTACATAAATCTTGAATGTCTTTAAATGATCTTCCTCCAGACGGAGACATGCCATCCACAGTAGCGACTCAACCTCATCTTCATCGGACGAGGAGATATTCGAGAGGTGGACGAGTAAAAGTTGGGGCAAGTCAACAAACAGGTAAATTGTCTCTCGCTTATGAAATTCCCATGAAAAGTGTACTTGGTGATTTAGTTTCATTCTAAGTACTTAACTAGTCATTTTAAAAGAAGTGAATGTTACTCATTTAAATCTAATAAATCTGTTTGGATGATTTTCTTAAAACGTTTAGGTGATGTTCTTGGGATGTGATATATCCTGATGCAAAACCGAGCTAATGAGTATTGTCCATCTGAAGTTGATTATTTTCTTATAACAGCATGTTCCATTGTTTTTTATTTCTCACCACAGCATGGTGGTGATAGTAGACATAGGATAAATGTAGTACTTGTAATAGGTTATCCCATACATAGGAGCACGTCCTACAACGGGATATGTGTGACAGTTGCTTCACATTAATTAATATAAGGTTATTAATAAATATCTTTTTAATATATGTATTACAGCACAATCCCTTGTGTGTTATTCCTTCTATTTCATTTTTGGGTAGTCACAATGCCAGATGTTTTTTTTTTKKTTKKTTTTTTTTTACTTTAGGGTTAAAACCACACCTTGTCTGAAAACAAAAAAAATCCCTTTACTAACTTTATTATGATTTCTTCTAATTTATAAATCATCGATAGCCATTTATACTCTTGGTAGGATAAAGTGTTAACTTGGTAAAATAAACCTTTGTTTTGTAGATGCTTTCCAATGAACTTCAAGAAAGAGGATATTTTAGGAATCCACAAAGACCGAATCAAGATCGGTGCCAGTCTTGCAGACGTTGATCCAATGCACATTGATAAGACGGTTTGTGTGTTTTTGTCTTTTGCTTATTGTTTGTAATGTACATTTGATCATTTAACAAGGAAMCAAACCGTTTTTATCTAATCGTTGACTTTACTTGGGTCTAGGTGCGCTTTGACRGTATCGGTGGTTTGAATAGTCACATCTCTGCCCTGAAGGAGATGGTGGTCTTTCCTTTGCTCTACCCTGAGGTTTTTGAGCGCTTTAGAATTCAACCTCCAAGGTAATGCACTTTACATCGCATCGCCGAACTAAATCTGTACTACTTCATTATGGCAAGGATGGAGTCCCAAACATGTTCTCAGGRGTGTTGAAATGATGGAGTTTAGATATTGATAAGAGATGTAAGGGTTATTGATCTGACCGTAAAAGCAAATGGAGCTTGCATAAACTTTTAAAACAAAGCTATTTTCTGAAACTAAATGTATTAAGCACATTACACTTAATAAAACCAATTGATATGTTCTTTTTAGTTTTCCAACTGCTCTACCTCAGATGCAAGCCAAAACTTTTGGCAGTGCTTAACTGTTTTTTTATCTTGATGTTTTCTGGTACGCAGATTAAATATTTGCCTGAAAGTGTGAAAGTTAAAACCGTGTGCCAAATTGTTTTGCTTGGTAAGTGCTATTTATTGGCGTTATAGTTTCTACATTACCTTGTGCATTGCATTTGCAGAGGCTGTCTGTTCTATGGATCTCCTGGCACTGGGAAGACCCTGGTCGCACGAGCGCTGGCCAACGAGTGCAGTCAAGGAGAAAAGAAAGTGGCCTTCTTTATGAGGAAAGGAGCCGACTGCCTCAGCAAGTGGGTAGGAGAATCAGAAAGACAGCTCCGACTGCTCTTCGACCAGGTACATACTCTAATTTTAATTGTTAAAGTGATACATGGGTAGTTAATTATCATCACWGTATTGTTTATATTGTTACTAGTTTTCAGGTATTTCTTTGGGTGTTCATCAGTTATCAGTTTGTCAGTATCTCGAATATTAGTCAGGTTTACTATGAATAATTTTTAATATATTGTAAAGCATAAAATGATTGAAGTACATTACTAAATAGATTTTTCTCAGCTTATCTCTTCTGACACTGTTTATAATTTTTTTTTCTATCATTGTCTTAAAGGCTTATCAGATGCGTCCATCTATTATATTCTTTGATGAAATCGATGGGATTGCGCCTGTACGTTCTAGTAGGCAAGACCAGATCCACAGGTATGCCTGGCATTTCAAATCACATCGTTCTTTTTGTTTGTTTGTTTCTTTGTCTGTAATTACAAAAACATCCCCAAAGTGAACACTGAGTGCGTCAAAGTTTTCATCATCTGATTTTAAAGCACTTTTTAGGCTATTGATACATTTTTAATTGTTGTCACCATTTGGACAACAGCTCCATAGTGTCCACTCTGCTGGCTTTAATGGATGGACTGGACGCTCGTGGTGAGGTGGTTGTCATTGGAGCTACGAACAGGCTGGACTCCATAGATCCCGCGCTCAGACGGCCCGGACGCTTTGACAGGGAGTTTCTGTTCAACCTTCCTGACCGAGAGGTGCGTCAAAAAAGACGAAACATTCTAATTATGGTGTCAGGAGATTTTTCGTACGTTCTTTTGCGTTAAAGAAAAACTAATAACTTGAATAATTTGGACACTGACTTCTAGTAGCTAGTTATCGGAGTAGTCAGCTGATTAAAWTTTTTTAAAAAGTCTCAAGGTATTAAGTAACATTTGCTTGTTTTCAGGCTCGCAAAGACATTTTAAAGATCCACACCCGACAGTGGGATCCACAGCCATCGGATGCATTTCTTGAAGAACTAGCGGATAAGTGTGTTGGTAAGTTTTCTATTGTCTTGCCTTACGTTACAAGGCATGGGCCCAACAGGTCTCAAATGTCATGCATGCTGGCTTAAAACGGGAAAAAAACACCTTAAAGCATTTTATCCTGTTTTTAGTGTATTACATGATGCATATCACTGAAAATCACTAAAGTGATTTTGATGTTTCACAAGCAATCGAATGGCGATTAAGAAAACACTTATGATTATGTAAATGTGTAAAATGTGGTGTGATGCTGCTTCACATGAAACCTGAGGGTTAATCCACAAGTGGATTCATTTCCTATTTATTGCACATACCCAAATGGTTGCTCTTGTTCCACTGCAGTTTAGCGTCAATAATTAATTCGTTAAAGAATTAAATATTTTTATCCATGTTTAGTTACTAATGGAAGTTACTACCAAACATCTGAACTATGAATTTCTGCAAATACAAAAGTGGTATCACTTCCTTGATGCATGTAGGTTTTCGCATTATAGCCAAAAATCATTCCTTAGCCTTTTCGAACCATGTTCAGAATTATTAATAGATGATTTCGTAACAAGCCTTGTGTAATTTGTGTCTCTCACAGGTTACTGCGGCGCAGACATTAAAGCAGTGTGTGCAGAAGCAGCTCTCTGCGCCCTGCGCCGCCGCTACCCCCAGATCTACTCCTCCTCACAGAAGCTGCTTTTGGACGTCTCCTCTATCAGCGTGGAGGGCCGTGACTTCCTGTCCGCCATGAGGAAAATCGTTCCTGCGTCCCAGAGGGCTGTGGCGTCCCCGGCCAAAGCCCTCACACCTGTAGTTCAGCCCCTGCTGGCTAACACGCTTAATTATGCCATGAAGGCCCTGCAGAATGTTTTCCCTCATGTGGAACAGGGCATCAAGAAGAAGAAGAACAGTACGTTTAGATAATTCGAGACGGTCATCATTGCATCCCTGACTTTTCTTACTTTTTWAAAAAAATTTACAATACTGTCTGGTTATCAGTGCATATTCATAATGATGTGTAATTTTGCAGTAGTTGCTAAGGACCTCACACACAAACAGTGTCGGTAATCCTTTGTCTCCTGTGTGTTGTAGATTGTGCAGCTGGTGTTTTAGACGACCTGATTCAAAGTGATGATGAGGCCCCAGCTATGTCCATTAGTAATCCTGCACGAACTAACACTACTGGCTCCTGTCTCCATTTAACCAAGTCAGTCTTCATTATATCAGTTTCATATTAAGAGATGCTTTGTAAACCAGAAGTGTTGTGTCATGTCATTAATCTGCTGTGTGTGCGTATGTGTGCATGCTATTGGAGTTTTCGTGTTTTTTAGTTGTGTTTGTATGATGCAGGAGTGCTATCCAGGAACCAACCACGTTCAGGCCTCGACTGCTGCTCTGTGGGAATCCAGGTTCAGGGCAGAGCACACATCTGGCCCCAGCAATGCTGCACACCCTGGAGAAGTTTACCGTCTACACGCTGGACATGGCGGTGCTTTTCGGGGTCAGCACTACCAGCCCAGAGGAGGCGTGCGCACGGGTATACCATATAAACTCAACACTGTTTGCTAATGCTATCAGTAAACATATCCGTACCGCCTTAATGGTTCATTATTGATGGTTGTCTCCCCCCTTTTATCCAGCTGTTCTGCGAGGCTAAGAGAACATCTCCCAGCATCCTGTACATACCGCACATGCAGCGCTGGTGGGACACTRTGAACCCAGCACTCAGGGCCACCTTCCTCAGCCTCCTGCAGGACATCCCATCCTTCTCACCCATTCTCCTCCTCGCCACCTGCAACCTGCCGTATGACTCCCTCGACAGAGAGGTACGCAACGCCTCTTCTGACTACGTGTGGATCAGTATGCTTAATGTCATGGTTCGGAACATGCCTTTTTGTTGAAGTCACGGTTTGGTACCTTTTGAGTAGTGGGACAAAAATGTAAGCAATGGCAAAATGGTCATACTTCTCTGAACGCATAAGGAAAACATAATGACGTAACTTTATTTTTWWWAAAAAAWWAGACTAATAATAAAATCTGGTCCAGGTATCTATGGAAAATTGTGCAAACGATGACTGTTCTTTTAAGAAAAGGGTACACTGGTACATGTACCTCTGGATTGGCATTTAGCAATCATTTTGATTTCATACACATTTTTCACATTTTCATGATTTTCTTTGGATTGTGTGAAGCTGCTTTGCGACAATGGCGATTTGTTAAAAGCGCTATACAAATTAAATTGAATTGAATTGAAATTGACTTTAATGGAGATAATTCCCACCCAATGCCCAAACCCCAGCCCAGCCACTGGATGCAGTGCCGGTCCCAAGCCCGGATATAATGGGAGGGTTTCGTTAGGAAGGGCATCCGGCGTAAAACCTGTGCCACGTTGTGTGTGGATCGGATGGTCCGCTGTGGCGACCCCTCGACGGGAGCAGCCAAAAGACTAACAACAATAGGTTTCTAAAGAAGTATGTTTCTAAAGTAGAATATTATTATAGGATCCTTTCCATTTATTTCTTATTTATTTATTTTTGTTTGCTGTGTTTCTTTAGGTGCAGAATCTGTTTTGTATCGAGTATGGGGAGGTGTTCGACGTCCCGCTTCCCACCAGAGAGGAGAGGCGCTTGTTCTTTGAGGATCTCATCGTGAACCAAGCTGCCAAAGCTCCTCTATCTAAAAGAGAAGCAGGTATGTGATCATCATTAAAAATGTTTTATCCTTTTTGTGCCAGGGTTTAAAACATCAACAAATTGATGTTTTAAATATTGATAGAAGAATTTAATTGCTTTAAATTCTTAATTCATCACACTGTCTCTTAAGGGGTTCAATTGGGATGAGAAGTGCTGATTGTGAATGCCATCGGTGTCGTCTGATTTATTTATTTATTTTTATATTATAATTTTTTTAAAATCCTAATTAAATGATTTAATAATTGCTTCAGCTTATATTGAATGTGTTCAGTCAAAGATAAGTCTTTCTCAATCAAGACTTAAGTAAAGTTCCAACACTTGAGTGACATAATGCAGGACCTTCTGATTAATAAAGTATTAATGGAGGTCATATAAATTCTGCTAGAATTAGTTAAAGGCATTTTGAAATTGGTTCCAAACAAATCATGAATGTATCTTCTCAGTTCGCCGGGCACTAGAAGTCCTCCCAGTGGCGCCTCCACCGGCCCCTCGCCAGCTGTCTGAGCAAGAGCAGCAGAAATTAGAGGAACAGGAAGAGGACACGCTGCGGGAACTCCGCCTTTTCCTGCGTGATGTCACCAACAGACTCGCTCAGGACAAGCGCTTCAAGGCCTTCACAAAGCCAGTGGACACTGAAGAAGTCAGAGCCTTCACATTTTATAATTCACAAATCACAATGTTTAAGTGTTTTATCATGATATTTAAGTTAACAAATCTTTTCTTCTTGGAATCTCCAGGTTCCTGATTACACTACAGTCATTAAGCAACCCATGGACCTGTCCACAGTCCTCACTAAAATCGACCTGCACAAATATGTCACTGTGAAAGACTACCTTCATGATGTGGACCTGATCTGGAAGAATGCTTTGGAGTACAATCCAGACAAAGATCCATCAGGTGAAGTAGGAATGCATTGAAAGAATGGCTGGAAATCAAACCTAATTGCATAGACTCCTGCTTAAAAGTTTGAGATCACTTGCAAATTTCTGTTTTTGTTTGATTATTTATTTTGTCAAGTCAATTTTATTTATATAGCGCTTTTAACAATTGACATTGTCGCAAAGCAGCTTTACACAATCAAAAGAAGTAAGTTTGTATGCAATGTGAATGTGTATGAATCAAAATGATAAGATTTTGTACATTTTACGACAATATGGAGGATTTCAAAACTCTAAAATAACACATATGGAATTGGGTAATTATGTAACGGTCAGTTGTTATTTTAAAAGACAGAGGTCAGCTGTTCTGGAATAGTTCTTACACGAACAGTATTGTCAAGTGAATCTGCAAAACCCATCAAGCACCATGATGAAACTGGCTCTCATGAAGACMATCCCAGGAAAGCAAGACCAAAACTTACCTCTGCTGCAGAGTTAGTTCAGTTCAGTTAGAGAACCGTTATGAAGGCTTTACAGATCATGAGTAGCAGATACGTCTCAACATTAACTGTTAAAAGGAGATTATTCTGCATTTTGGATCCCTTCAGTATGGCTTTACAGTGTAGAAATAAAAAAAATCAGGAACGACMGCGGAAAAGAAAGAAAGTGATACCAAACTTTTAAGCGGTTATGTGTGTGCGTGGGTATAGATCTTAGGAATGAGAATCACCAGTCACCTCCTAATACAATATTGTGACGATCCTTGCATGCCGATTCGATTAAAATTGCAATTATATATCGGCGTATTATTAAACACTTGTTTTATTTCTTCATAATCTCTAATATTAGTTCAGTTTTACCAAGTTTTGGAATGTCTTTCGTTTCAGATCGCCTGATTAGACATCGTGCCTGCACACTCAAGGATGCTGTTCAAGCCATCATCAAAGATGAATTGGATGAAAACTTTGAAAAGATTTGTGTTGACATCAAGGAGTCGCGTATGAAACGAGGTTTCAGTTTGTCTATTTATTTATTTATTCAAGTGTTTGTCCTTCTTGTATTGAACTAAAATACAATTCTTTAATCTTAAAGACAATATACTGTACAGTAGCTGCATTGACATTCTCCGTAGTCGAGCACGCAGCTGCTTTGGTTTGGGATGTGCTCCTAACTGGAATATATACTAATCAGCCATAACATTATGGCTTTATGGTCTTGGCTGCCCATGATCCTGCCACCAGTTTATATAATGGTATATAATTGATAAACATCATTCTTGTCACCTAGCGGTTAATGTTATGACTGATGAGTGYATAATTATGATTTAGGTTTGAAGCGTATTACAGAAGGGTTATGGGAATAAAAGATCATGAAAATCAGTGTGATTKWCATCATGTTGACTAAGTATTATTGTACCTGGATAACGAGGAGGGGAAAAATATTTTCCCATTAACTTGTGCACTAAGATACCATTTTAAAGGATTTTTTTTTTTTACCATTTTTAACAAATTTCAAATTGAATGCTGTCTTGGATGGACTGTGCGATTAACATAGTGTTTATTTTCAGGTTGTACATCATCCAGGTTTACACCTTCATATTACCACGTTCTGCCTAAAGTCCCGACATCATTAGAGCCAAAGAATGATGAGAGCGGCCCATCCAAAGACATGGGCCCTGTTCCAGCAACAGTCACTACACCAAAGCAATCAGGTAATGGCTTGTCAAGCACATTCTATCAGTTTGCCATGATTAGAGTGGCTGCATTTTTTTATTTTATTTTATTTTTTTTAACATTTAAGTTCAAGATTAACTATTGGCTTTTCTTTCCAGCTGGACAGAAGAAACGAAAGCGCAGGAGGCTTTGGAGTAACGGGTTTATGCGCCGTAAAAAGTCCACACAGCCGCACACGAGAGAGTCGAACGGACCCGAGTCAAAAGACGACGACGATGAGGAGGATGATGATGGAGAAGAAGGAAAAACGCCAGGCAGGGTGGAAATGGAAGTAAATGAGAATCAACAGATGGATGTGGAGAACAAGGAGAATGATCCTACTGCAACAGAAGAGAGAAATGAGATCCAGGAAGCTGCACGCAGCCACAGTGTGTTCGCCAGCGGTGCAGAAGGGGAGTCCACTGATTTTTCTGTGGATGGGACCCTGAATGGAAAATCATCRCCTGGAGTTCTGGATGGGGAGAGTGGGAACAGTGGTGAGTTACAACCAATGGAACACATAAGTGATGAGAGGGCGGAGCCTAGTGCTGAGAAAGATGCGGAGATGGGTGGGTCATTTGATATAAACGATGGGGTTGTGTGACGAAGTGGAGTCAGCGTTACCAATGTRSAGTTTTTTTTTGTCCCCTGCCCGTAACACGTTTCTATGCAAGTTTTCATGGGCCTCCGAGTGGCACAGTGGTCGCGGGTTCGATTCCCGGGTGATGCTGTAACCTTTCGCAGCCGGAAGCCTAGAGAGAGCTGATTGGCCGAGCTCTCTCAGAGGGGAGGGAAGAGAGGTACTTGGTGCTCCCACATTAATCACAGCTCTAAAGCCATTTAGGGGCATCTGTGAGCTCACTTAAGCAGAAGGGGCGGATAGCGCTGTCCTCCGAGTGTGTTACGCTGCCCCCAACGGTGCGTGAGCGAGCAGTTTGAAAAGATGCGGTTGGCTGGCGTCACGTGGTTCGGAGGAAACGCGCGATAGTCTTCGGCCCTCCCGACTGAGTGGTAGTAGTAGCCTTAATGTGGGAGCCCCCTAGTGACAGGGAGGAATTGGACACGACTAAATTAGGGAGAAAATCTGGGAAAAATCCACCAAAAATTTTTTATTAAATTTGTGGAACATCCACAAGACTAGACTTGCATTGCGTTCTGTGTAGCAGCTATAAATAGTTTTCAATTTCTCTCCATGCTGGTAAAACAAAACTGCAGCTTGTCATGTTACTGAGAAATGGCTGTAGCCCTGACAGTACTAYGACACTATTAATAATTAACATGATGCAGGAAAATGTAGATACAGATACTTATTTCTTATTTATTCTTTCTTTTTTTTTAAAGAGAAATGGATGAGGCGTTTGACCAGAGGTTTCAAGTTGCACGCTCAGAAGCAGAAGCTTTCTGATGTGAATACTGCAATGGAGATCCTGGAGCAGAGGAGCCAGCCACTCATTGTGGATCACAACAAGCTAAAGGTGACCGCTTATTAAAGGGTCGGAGATAAACACTGCATGGCTTAGTTTTAAACACATGCCACCATTAATAAGAGTGAGGTGGTTGTAGGAAGAACTTGGAATAGACTTGYCTGTACTGACTGTAATCAACAGTTTGCATGAACGTTCGWAWCACAATATGCGCTTGGTTAGTGGATTTAATAAGACAGAAAATTATGTTGTGTTTTGATTGTGCTTTTTTCAGCAGGGAAAAAATAGGACAAGTAGTTTCAGCATTTTATCATTTTTTTCCCCCCTTTCTATAAATAATTGCTAACTTATCTAATGGAAGTACAGCATGGGGTTTTCAATGATATAGTAATTAAATTATGATTATTGTACTTTTGCTAAATTAGTAATTATATAAGGATGAAACAAATGCTCCTTACTGAGATGAAAAATGCATGATTCTCATTTCTTCCATTGAATTAACCAGAAATATCTGACTTCAAGATATTCCTGTAAGATATATACTGTAGAGATRTATTCCTCCAAGGTATATACTGTAGTGTGTGTATGGGACTGTTTTAGTATGTAAATGGTTTAATCGATAGTTTTTAATCTTTTTTCTGCAGGATTCAGTTAGCAAGTTGTTGTGTGTGACTCGTGTGTTTGGTTTTCAGGATCTTTTGCATGAGGTGGTAGTCAAGACTGAGGGTTACGAGGTTGACCGTCTGGAGAAGCTTTATGCTTGTTTGAGCCAGAGCATCTACAGACACAGGAGAAATTACGACAAAACAGCACTTGTACAGGTATGGATTGCAATAAAAAAATATTCTGTTCTATTCCCCCCCCCCCCCAAGACGTTAGCGATACTTAGTTACTTAGTCTATTACTTTGACTGATGCACCAAATTTTATCTACTGTACATTTTTTATTGAAGTGTTCATAAAAGGTTTTTGCATTAAAAATATTGATGAGGGGGAAAAAGCAATCAGGCATATAATAAATCATTCTGATTAAAATAATCATTTTAAGACTAAAGTGAAAGTTTTTCTGAGGAACCATGTCACAGATTCTCAGGACATTAAGGCAAGCGATTTTRAAGGACTTTATTGGTCTATAGACCTCTTCTCTTTTTTTTTTCTTTTTTAACTTTTGCCACAACCACACTTCTTTTTGATTTAGACACAAGTGTATATTTCTAAATGCTTTTTAGGCTGTCCCAGTTCACCAAAACAATCCGAAAAGGAATGTTCTTAGTGCTGATATTTAATATAACAGTAGTATAGAATTTTAGTGTGTGTATCACTGTGCTTGTATACCTGTGATTTACATACGTTAGGAGTCTACACCCCTGGGATAGGGATGGGAATCACATCCTGATACCACATTATAACAATACCTTGGTGCCGATTCCGGTGGTGTGGACTCACAATTTTATAAAAATCCTGATTCCGTATTGCATTTTTCCTCAATTTTGTTACAATTTGAAACCTTCAAACCTTTCTGTTGTGCCATTTTGAAGCTTCTCCACTCAGTACAGAATTCTTTATATCTGAGGCTGATCGCCAGTCATGACCAATCACACTGAAAACCAACCCATTCTGGTCACTGGCAAATCGACTGGGTAATCGCTATAATAAATGTAAAAAATAGTTTTTTTTTTTTTTTTTCCGTTTACCTCTTTCCATCTCAACCACCAATTAAGTCAGGGTGATGATATTCGTTACATTAAATGGAGCACTTTTGCTTGTGTGAAATGACTTATTGTAAAACTGAACTAATTGTCATTCATTTTTATTTCTTTACAGGAGATGGCAAAAGAAGTGGAGGAGTTTTCATAGTTATCCATAATAATAATACTAATAACACAAATAATATTCAAACAGTAAATAAATTATTTTAATACAGCTCTCATAACTTGAGTGATGTACATTTTACATGTTGCTGATTCTATTAAAATGTTTGTCAGCATTTTGTTGTCTCGTGCTTTTCTGTGACATTTATGGAGTAGAGCAGTTATTGCATCCCCTTTCACTCCGTGTGTGTGTGTGGGAGAGAGTGAGGTTTGCACTTGGCATGGTAATCCTTGAGTGATTGTATCGATGCGTTATTTATATTCTTGTCGATGATGAACATGCACGGACCTTAAGGACGAGTGTTTGATGTGATGGGGAAATTCCGTGTACTGGTTTCCAGACGCCGTGGTCACGTGACGGCTCTGGGTCTGATTGGTCGGTTGCAGTGGGTAAACCTCGGAAGTTTTCAGCAGCGGATTGACTCCGTCTGGACGCGCGGGTCCGTGCATGGCCGGAGCAAACCGCAGCAGGTTACTCGGTGTGTTTTTCATTAGGTTTTTTTCTGTCCGTCTGTGTGCGTGTCAAAACTTTGAACGATTTATTGTGACCTTTTTTTGAAGTCGCGGCGGGGAGTCGCCTGGCGATGACGTCAGCACGTAACACTGACAGCGGAGACGGTTGATCATTAAAAAAAAAACTGGCATTAAAAAAAATGAGGCTGTAATTATCGCCGTGTTTGATTAACAAATAGTGTGAATTTGGACCGGGTTTGTATGTTCTGGTGTATAGGAACAGAAATCAGGACGTGAGCCGAATTCCGTGTCGCCCTGCATCTAACAAACATCCAGCGTTGAAAAGCGCTGACCCCGCCGCCGACCGAGGAGCAGCAGCTAGCTAGTTAGCTTAGCATCCATAGCTTAGCTTCACTACATATTACTGCAGCGTTGAACCAGTGAGGCGAAGCTAGCTAGCGCGGAGCGTTCTCAAAATGCTAAAAACGGGCTTGTGCTGAACAGCGATTCCCGGTGAGTTTACAGCAGCTTAGCATCCTCGTGTTCGGTCCTGAGTGACAGCCAGATGCTATCCTGTCTCAATACACAAAAGCGTTATACATCACTTATAACGGCTAATAACGCACTGCTGGAATAAGTAATATTTTCAAAACACACATGGCCTGGTTTTTCAGGTTCGTTTCTGGCTGCAGCACTTTTCTTCCGAATTTCGTTTATGTACTTAATCTCAACGCGTTCATGTTCATTTAAGTGGAAGTGAAAATTAAGTGACGGGCAAAAACTAGTTGTCTTACCTGTTTGACCCAGTTGAAGGAAAACTCCATCCTCAATCACATTCATTATACTTCTACAGAATTACATCTGACATGTTATATAATCCTAGGGCTACTTCTCTTCTGTATCAGTCCTTGTTTTGTTTTTGGGTTTTTGCATTTGGTACAGTATGTATGGTTGTGTCTCATGCTCGTGTCACAAGGGGGACAATATCTGACTCTGAAAATATTGACTCGACCAAATGTCAATCAGCTGAATGAGTAATCTTTTAGTAGGAAATCAGCGTTCAGGAGGGTAGATGTGGAAATTATTAGACCTGTTACTCTTTTGGCTGCTCCCCCCCCCATGGGGTCAGCACAACGACTTGCCACAGATTTTACGTYGGATGCCCTTCTAGATGCAACCCTCCCATTTTGAGACCGGCATTGCATCCATTGGGTGGGAATCGAACCCGGACCTTCCACATGGCAAACGAGATCCCAACCCTGAGCCCCAAATTATTAATGGAGATTGTTGATGGTAACCTTACTGCAAACATTTGAGGATTTTGGACCGACATTACCACTACCAGTCGAATAGGAAACTTTCAAGCAGCGTTAATATATTTTAATTTTTTTACACAATTATACAGTCTAATTTAGTAGTTTTTGTTTTGTGATTTACATTCTGGAAAAATACTTTTTTTTTTTTTTCAAATTGATAAGTAAAAACGGTTAGTTCAACTGTTCTGGAACAGGTCTTGCAAAAACAGTTCTTAAGTGCATTTCATTTTTAAATCCTATCAAGCACCATGATGTAACTGACTCTCATGAAGACCTTCCCAGGAAAGCAAGACCTCAACTTACCTCTGCTGCAGAAGAGAAGTTCATTTAGAGTCACCAGCCTCAGAAATCACCACTTGACAAACAGCACCTCAGTTTAGTGCGGTTATAAAGCCTTTACGGTGCATAAGTAGCAGATCCATCTCTATCAACTGTTCAGAGGAAGATATTGTATATTTTGGAATTCTTCAGAATTGTTTTACAGTGTAAGAAGAACACTGTAAAAAAGAAAGAAAGAAAGAAATGAAAAACAGTAAAGACCATTGGGTTTGTGTCCAAAGGTTTGATTGGTAGTGTAATTGGCTTCTACTGATATGAAAATTGCTTAATTTTTGTTAGCAATTTTTCTTAACGATCAGCATCATAGCATTGAGGAATCCAACATGTAAAAGTGCAGAATGCAATACAGCTGTATGTCACAATGCTGTCTTCAAGTTTCCTAGGAAATTCTTGCGCAAGAGGTTGGAGGTGGTGATTATGTTTTGGCTATTGTTTGCAATCTGTGCATTTCTAACAGAAACAAAAGTTTCCCAATTTTATTGGTTTTTAATTAGTTTTTCTTCCTGTTAAAGAATTATAATTAACAGCAAAAACAAACCTTGTGTAAAATGTTTATTTCACGGGAAACTCGGTTACATATTTGGTTAGTTTTTTTTTTTTTTTTGGTCTAAATAATGTTCATGCATCGTTGAGGAGAAAGGAATTTTAAACTAAAATGGTTGCACTACAAAGTACATCTTGGACCTTGGATCTTTGGACAGAAAATCCTAATAGTATAGATTAACTTCTAAATAGGGTGAATTTTTCTAGGGTGGATATTGTTAACTGACTAAAATGAATACATTTCAAATGTAATGCTTGTCTTTTTTTTTTATAATTTTTTTTTTATCCAGCAGATGTCATATCGGAGTGGGGTAAACCTTTAGCATGTGAATACGGTTTCTTGCCGCTTCAGACAGTCTTTGCCATCTCAAAGCCTATCTGGTGCTCCAGACACGATGTCGAGCAGAAGGAAGTCTACCACCCCCTGCATGGTGCTTCCATCAGATGTAGTGGAACAGGATCTGGATATGGAGACCCTTGCAGGGGAAGAAGTGGAAAACACTGCGGAAGTTCCTACAGAGGGCGTAGTTGTTCCTTTGGACAGTGAAGGAGGTAAGGCGGGTTTGGTTGCCTGAAGTAGTTTGGACACGTCTTCTTATTCAGTGTTGTTTTTTTTAATATAGTTTTCAACGTTCTACAGTACATTAATATCAGTGACACTAAAATATTACAGAACAAATATGAATTATGTAGTCAACAAAAATGTGTTAAATAATAAAATATGTTTTGTATTTCCCATTCTTTAAAGTAGTCACCATTTGCTTTGGTAACAGCTTTACATACCCTTGGTATTCTCTCGGTCAGCCTCACGAGGTAGTCGCCTGGAATGATTTTCCAACTATCTTAAGAGTTCCCAGGGCCGTTGACTATTGTATTTTCTTAAGTGGATTTAGATCGGGTGATTGTGGACGCCAGGTCATCTGATGCAGCACTGCATCACTCGCAAATTAAAATTTTTATTCGTCACTTACACAACCGTACACAGTATGGTACGAAGTGAAATGCTTACATGACTGTCTGTGACATAAAAAAGGAAATAAGACAGACAAATAGCAATAGAAAAGAATGTAAAATATAAAATGTACAATATAAAGTAATTTCCAATAGCCCATTGTTATGGTGGCTGAGGTCCTTCACGATCTTCCTGGCCTTGGTTTAGCACCGCTTGCTGTAGATTGAGCGCAGGACACGGAGCTTGGTATGGATGATGCACTCAGTTGATCACACCATCCTCTGAATAGCCCGTCTGTCCTTCATGGTGCTGTTCCCAACCCAGGTAGCGATGTTTCACATCAATATGCTCTCTATGGTGCAGGAGTAGAAATTCTTAAGCACATTAGAGGGCAGTCTAAAGTCTCTCAAGCGCCAAAATGGAGCTATAAAAAAAAAAAGCTCTTGCATAACCTAGTGGTGTGTTTGGCATTGGAAAACAAATGATGGTCCCACTAAGTTCACACCAGATGGGGTGACATGTCACTGCAAAATGCTCAAAATGCCATCTTGTGCCCTCAATTTTCACCCCAACAGCGTCACCAGCAAACACCTCCACATTATCAGCCCCTTCTCCTCCATGTCTCCACCACAGCAGGAGCCGTCTGTTCCCTCTCTCTACGTCTAACAAAGGCTGGACCTTTGAGGGGGTGGAACCAAAAATCTCACATTTGTACTCATTAGTGCAAAGGCAAGAGTCCATTTCATTTGTTTCTTGGCCCAAGCAAGTCTCTTCCGCCTTGTGGTTTTCCGAAAGTCATGCCTTATTTGTCACAATTCGGCCATGACTCTGAACAGCGAATGTTGAAATATGTCTGCCACTTGACCTCCAAGAAGCATTTGTGTGGACTCTAATCTAGTGCTGAAAATCGGCAGCTTCTCAGGCTGATCATTCTAATAAACTTATCCTCTGCAGCACAGGTAGCTCTTGGTCTCCCCTTCCTGGGACGGTCCTAATGAGAGCTAGTTTCATCATAGCATTTGTTGTTTTTGGCGACTGCACTTGTGGATATATTCAAAGTTTTGGGGATTTCTTAACTTATTAAAGTAAAGAGTCTGTTCTCTTCATTTAAATTAGTGTTTCTTGTAATAATATGGATTTGTGCAGGAGTTGTAGTAGCACGAATGGGGCTGTTGACTCTGTATCCACCCTTTCTCTGCACAAGACTGATGATAAAGCACTTTAAGAATYCAATAAATGTCACCAACGGTCACCCGTCATTTTAGCTAAAATATAAGACATACTCTGAGTTGTTTAACATAATTTTGTACTACATAACRCCATTTGTTTTTCATATTTTAGATGTTTTGATTGTATTAATGTACAGTGTTCAAAATAATAAAAATATTTTAAAAAGAACACTGAAATAGGAGGTGTGTCCAAACTTTTGACCAGTAGTGTAAGTCTCACTCAAGTCTCCATTTAGTGCTTGACAAGCTGAAATGTGCATGGCAGCATGCAAAATTTTGCAATTAATATCACCGAAATGTACTACTGTGCTAGATGTGTCTTAATAAATAATAAATAATAACAGTATACAGTTAATAATAATATTGTTACAGTGTTTATTCTGCCATGCAAAGAATAATCATGAACTGTTTTTTCTTTTTTTTTGTATGTCCGCTTATTCTCAGAGCCTGAAGACAGTTTAAGCAATGCTGCAGGAAAACGACCAAGTCAAACTGCTGTAGAGCCGCCAGCAGGCACAGATCTGACTGCTGAAGGAAGTGTGAAGGCTGAGACCGAGGACAGCGARGACCCTTCCATCACTGGGATTTCTCTTAGCAAAACTCCCATTATGAAAAAGAAGCCCGAACCCAAACGAATAGCCGTCTCTCTCAAAGGGGCAGATGAGGGCGATTCACTAATTGAAAGCGAAGGGGATCTGGAGTCACTGGACGCATCCTCCATTCCAGCAGATATGACAAACCCAATTCTTGGTGATTCCACAAAACCTGGCATGTTTGTCAGCATTCCCAACCCAGCTCCTGCTGAGCAAAAGAAGCCGGTTGTGAACCCTGCTACAGTCCTTCCTGCTGGCCTCGCCCAGGTCCTGTCAGCCTTGCAAGCACAGCAGAGTGCTCAGGCTCAGCTCCTAATTCCAGTGAGCAGCATTCCAACCTACAATGCAGCCATGGACACCAATGCACTGCTTGTGAACACGTACAAGAAGTTCCCTTACCCGTCTGTTTCTGAGATCATGGGCTTGGCAACCCAGACCAAATTCTCAGAGGAGCAGATAAAGATCTGGTTCTCTGCTCAGCGTTTGAAGCACGGTGTGAGCTGGACGCCAGAGGAAGTTGAAGAGGCTCGAAGGAAGCAATTTAACGGCACGGTCCACACTGTGCCTCAGACCATTACAGTCATCCCAGCTCACCATCTCTCTGCCACCAATGGCCTCCAGTCGATCCTGCAGACTTGCCAAATTGTGGGTCAGCCAGGCCTGGTTCTGACGCAGGTCGGCACCGCAAACAGCTTGCCAGGCACCACCCCTATCACGCTGACTGTTGCAGGGATGCCAAGTCAGAGCCAGGCATCTAAGATCACAACTAGTCAGACCAGCTCAGCTGTAAGCGAAACAAAGAGAGCTACAACGGTCCAGCCTCCATCGCTGACTCCTCAGGAGAGCTCTGCCCTCAATGCCGATCACTTTGGCCTGCGCCCAAAGAAGTCGAAGGAACAGCTGGCTGAGCTGAAAGCCAGCTACATGAAAAACCACTTTGCCAGCGACGCTGAAATCGCCAGGCTGATGAAGCTGACCAATCTCACCAAAGGCGAGATCAAGAAGTGGTTCAGCGATACCCGTTATAACCAGCGCAATTCAAAAAACAACCACTTCAGCATACCCCATGAAAGCTCACGGGCCAACAACAGTAGTGCCACTATTGTTATTGACTCTAGTGATGAGACCCCACAATCCCCAACACCATCGCCCGTCAAAGAGAAGGAGACCCGCAAGACCTGGAACCCGTTTCCAGACTTCACTCTGCAGAAGTTTAAGGAAAAGACTCCAGAGCAGTTGGTGATTCTAGAAGAGAGCTATCAAAAATGTGATACCCCAACGGACGAGGAACTAAGTCGCCTAAGAGCTGAAACAAAGCTCACCAGRCGGGAGATCGATGCTTGGTTCACAGAGAAGAGGAAAACACCCGTCACAGAGTCACCAGAACAAAAGATGGACGAGATGGATGGTAAGCCCTCTCAGAGTAAAGGTAATCAGAGTCCAACTGGAGGGAAAAGATTGTCCAAGGAAAAGATCACCAAGAAAACTCCGGAACAGCTTCACGTCCTCAAGAGTGCCTTTGTACGCACTCAGTGGCCATCTGCCGAGGAATACGACCAACTAGCTGAGGAAAGTGGGCTACCCCGGTCTTACATTGTCAACTGGTTTGGGGATACCAGATATGCCTGGAAGAACGGCAATCTTAAATGGTACTTCTATTACCAGAGTGGCAACTTAGACGGTCTGAATGGCAACAAGGGCAGGAAACGGAGGATTCGCAACCGTGGCTGGGGGAGGTCACGCAACAGGAGAGCCAGAAAATCCACAGGTTCTGAGAAGTCTCCGCCACTGAAATTCAAGACCGGAAAAGAGTTTCTTAAGGAGTACTACTTGAAGCACAAGTTTTTAAACGAGCAAGATCTGGACGAGCTGGTAGCCAAGTCGAATATGAGTTACGAGCAGGTCAGGGAGTGGTTTGCCGAGGTTGCTCGGAAGGTGGATATTGGCGCAGATCCTTTTGAAGACAACACGGGTAATGAGCAGGAGGAGGAGGAGTCAGAGGGGGAGAACGAGATGGCGGTCGAAGAGCAAGGGCCCACAGCCGCCGGTGATGATTGCGATGATGAGGATGAGGATGATGAGGATACCGATGATAGTGATTCTTGGGAGCCCCCGCAGAGTGTTAGAAAAACTTTGTCAGGATCTGAGGAACACTGATTCATCAGCGTAATTTGCCTTTGGAAATAAAGGTTTGTGAAAAAAAAAAAAAAGAGTGACTGAGGATCCGGTTACAACTTGCCGACTAATCCCGCTTGCATCGCTTTTACATTTTTCACTTTCTTATTCAAGCTTATTGTTAGTGTTTGTTTTTATAACATTTGCAGACACAAATTGAAGTCCGGTTCTGTCGAAATTTAAGATCTCTTTCATAAACTCGGTGTATCATCTCTGAAGAGTATTGCACACAAAATGAAGAATCCTGGCCCAGCTAGTGTGTACCTTCAATTGTGCAATTTGACTGTAATTAAAAAAAAGGAAGAGATTTTATGTCAGGTTTAGGGCTGAGTAAATTTTTTTTATTATTATTATTAAAAAGAAAAAAAAAAAGATCCTCCCTTTGCCACAAGGAGGGTCTGTGGTGCCAAAGTTACTTTAGCTGAATGTTACATTTCCCTGTTTTGTGAAAGGAAATAATTCATTTAAGAAAATGAGTGTATGATAATATCTAGACAGTGTGTGAGAGAGACATGCACAAAAAAAATTGGGCACTTTTGTTGGGTGTTTTTTAAAAAAGAATAACCCTGCCTCTTACGCCATCTAATGGCATCAAGTATGAAAAAAAAAAAAAAAAAACGATGATGTATGAAATCTGTTGGAATTTACTTTACATTAATAATTATGGGCAAATCGTATTCCACTTCACTTATCGGTCTACTGAGTGTAATCTGAACATGAATACAGCACAATCAGTGAAGATCTGTAGCTTTGATTCCCAGGAGGTGCTCTGCCATCACATGGGTCGACTTTTCCAGGATTTCGAGTCTCCCCTCTGGAGTCTGAGATGACAGACAACGGCTGAAGACAGAGTGTTATTAGTGCCTGTACCAAGGAGTGGGACTGTTTTTTCTTCCCTCTTGCTCCATTTCAACCAGACTCTTTTGTTCAATCCCTTTTTTAAAATTTGTGCTTTGCTGATTCTTAACAAACGGTCAACCGTATTTCCCACGTGTCCCTGRAGCTTAACCCTTATGTTCTGTTTGCCCTATTTAATTGAAACTGRTTTCCGTCTTGATGAACGAGTTTCTATAATAAAAATCGTTTTTTAAAATGACATCATTAAGTCAATCCTATTATTACAGCAATCCTATTCGGGTCTGTTTAGCTTGGAAAGAACCAGCTAGTGTTTTTCATGTGTTAAAATTTCTTTTTTTTTTTTTAAGCAATCTAATGGAATTTTGGTTCCTATTACGGTTCCTTCATCTCATGCCTGGAGACATGGGGAGGTTTTAAGTGTCTGCACATGATTAGTATAGTATAACACATCCAACTTCATTGCTATGGCAAACAGAACATGGGAGTTAAACAGGGAAAGACGGTTTTGCTTAAGATTTAAAACCTTAAGGCATCTGTTATATAGATAAAGGCCCCACTTTTTAAAAATAACTAATATTTTTGGTCAGTTTGATTTTCTGTGAAAATGACATTTGTATAACCTGAATTTTTTTTTWAAAAACTGTCCCCTCTTATATTATATTGCATGCTGCAGCTGTTGAGAAGGTGAGGATGAAAAAAAAAAAAGATTGCTCATTTTGTACATATGTTTTATGGTTGCATTTTGTAATTCGTTTTAAGCAATTTTATAAGTTTGTATTTATGCTGATGATGAGAAGGAGGAGGATGATGACAAATCCTTCCTTGGCCCAAGTGGAGTGCTCGTACGGTGATTCTTTCTCGTGTATTCTGAATTGTTAGTGTGATTATTTTTATTATTTTTTTTTAAGACGAGTTTTTTTTTTTTTTTGCCTAAAACTCAACTTGAATTGTTCTCTCGTCGGTGAACATTATTGCCTGGTGTCCTCCATGTGATTCTGCACTTGTTGTTTATTGTAGACAAGAGATACATGATTATAAGTATTGTCTGAAAAAAAAATCTCACACCTTTAAGCAAAATCTTTGTTAGATTTCAAAATGATGCATATGCTTTTTTTTTTTTCCTGAATGCATTTGGTGAAGAGAAGCAGTATATCTGCCGCCTTCTTACATCTGTCACTAGTCGTGTTAACAGCAGTACATTTACACACGATCAACTAGAATCATCGTGAGGCTCAGTAAAGCTCATTTAGATCCACAGATGATGATCGGGCACCATCATGGAGGTTACCATGTGAAATCATGCCGAGCCTTAAATTCGAATCGGTGGCAGAAGCTTTATTTTTCAGAGCCATACGCCTTGTGCAATGCTTTTTAATTTAAAACTGTTTTAATAGGCTGTGGCTTGATTTAGACAGAAGATATATTTTCTACTTGTTTGAGGACAACAATAAATTTAGATGAAAATCAATGCATTTGTATGTGTTTCTTCCCTAGTAGAAACTGGCCTTATGCAKCCCATAACTACCATTATGATACCAAAACTGTGATACACTGTATGTCCTGACTCCTTACTRTCTGAACCAGCATTACCCTCTTCAGCTTTTTGAGCTAAAGTAAAATTTCTATTGGATCGGACTAAATGGCCCAGCCTTCACATCCCACACAGGTTACTGAGCCTTGGCTGACCATGCATTTTTCACGGTTCACCGGTTTTCCTTTCTTGGAACACTTTTGGTATATCCTGACTACTCCAGCCTAGAAGATTGGGTCAGAGTGACTCCAAAACTGCAGATGTTGTGGGATGTTCCTACTGTAGTCTGCAGTTTTCATACCGAAAGTGCTCCAACAAAGCAAAAAAACAATGAACTGATGCCAAGGCACCATGGGGCGTGAATGACCGAGTGTAGTCTGAGGAAAAGTTAATGATGGCTCCCAAAGAAAAGCTTCAGATCACACAGGTCATCACAGTTTTGGTGTCAACATGGGGACATACTCAATATTAGCTGGCTGGTCTTAATGTTATTGCTGATTGGTATACACTGCCTGGCCAAAAAAGGCACCATTTCAAAAAGGCCTACATCAAGCAAAGAAACAACTAAGTGAATTATTAGAGTTGTTTTAAAAACTGTACAAGACATTAAAACCTAGAATGGCAATGCTGAACTGTCAACTTCACAGAACAAACGTGGTCATGAATGAATAATAATAATAAAATAATGACTGACTGTGGGAGGAGATCACTTCAAGTTGCATCATAAAATACTGACAGTATAAATCACAGTTATGTTAAAAAGTGGTTAGGACTAAAGTCAGTGAAATAAGGGAAGTGCATGAAGCGATCCACTTATTACATGTAGTGCCTATTGAGGCAGTGTTATGTTCTGGGGTTGCTTCAGTTGGTCAGGTCTATGCTCCGCAATGTTATGAGGCAATAAGCTGATGACCTGAACGTACTGAATTACCAGTGCATCATCTCTATAGAGTTTTTCTTCCCTGATGGCACAGGTATACTCCAGGACTCAAATTTTGAAAGACTGGTTTCTGGGAGCATGAAGAATCATATCCACACATGAACTGGACACCACGTTGTGCGCTGTAAACAAAGCTAAAGGTGTTCACACAGARGATTAGACGTTTTTAAGTGTGAGGTTTCTGCTTCAAAGTGGTGAAACACAAAAGCATTAACCCTGCAAGTTCAGATCACAATAATGCCACAGACATCCATAGATTGAAGCCAAAAGTCAAAAACAGTGCTTTCTCACTCATTCTTTGTCTGTCATTTTATCCTGTATACATGGTCATGGGGGCCCTGGAGCCTATCCCAGAAGACCTGGGGCACAAGGCGGGTACATCTTTGACAGGGTGCCAGTCCCTCTTAGGGCTCAAACACTGACAGACTCATTTACACGATGGCAATTTGGGCTTGTTAATTCGCCTAATCTGCATGTCTTTGGATTGGGAGAAAAACGGAGCACCCAGAGGAAACCTATCTTCATGCACACAGACCACGACGTAGCAATTGAACTCCGACCCTGGAGGTGCAAGCCCCAGAAGTGCAGTCTATGAACTTTCTTATGTGGAAGAAGATGGATTGTGCTTTCCTCAGGGGCAAAATTATCATGCTACCTGTTGCCTGAACGAATGGCAAAAAAATCTTTCTCACTACTTTGCRTATGGTGATAGGAAAAGCCGAAAGGTAAAAAGATTCTCTCATTGCATATATTTAAGTTATCGTTCTCGCCAAACTTCTGTAAAAATTTCTTTGCAAAACTCCCTTTTCTCTCTTTTTTGAATTCCTTTCAGCATGGAAGATTACTTTTGTACACAAAAGTTAAATTCTTTGAGAAAAAAAAAAAAAATATAT
>QMIH01002166.1:41501-51951 GCA_003987875.1 Clarias batrachus
ATTTTGGTCAGTCTCCACAAGATCAACAAGCTTGATTGCTTTGCGGCCCCTTTAAATACAAGAAAGGTATTCGGTCAGAGCGGCGACAGGGAGYGAAATTTGACGCTCAGTGYGAACGCAGTGTAACWGAACCGACCAACAACAGATTAAAGTGCACAGCCCTAGTCGACAGATCACACTGAAAAWTCCCACCTGGACAGTCTTGAAAACCTGCTTTTCCTGTTTTCATGAACAGACCCTTAGAGGGCGCTCTTTGCAGTTTTTCTGGTATGATGCTCACTTTGATATTAACATTATAGCTACTGTAGCAAAAAAGTGGCTAAACAAAGTGATGGCCTGAACCAATGGGATAAATTGCATAAATAAAAATGACAGACGCGCAGAGAGAACGAGTGAGGGATAAAAGCTAAAAAAAACTTCTCCTTTCAGACGTGTGCAGGTGTCAGACGAGAAGCACGAACAGCAGCCACTTGGAGACGGTCAGCGTAGACAGTCGCTGTTCACCAGATCATTCTCAGCTAGCAGGGTACGTTAGCTACTGTGCTGACACTCGTTACTTTGATTAACGTCATGGATTAGCTAATGTCAGGTGGGTAACCGATGGCAGATCATTCAGTCAAGACTTACCTCCTGACATTGATTTTAAAAAAAAGAATAAATTACTTTTTAGTACAGTTACTACTGTACAGTTCTGCATTTGATTGAGAAAGAAAAATATACATCACTCACCAGATGTCGCTGCCTAGCATGTAGCATGTAGCGYGTAGATAACAGAGCACAAACAGCTTTCTCACTTTGACACAATTATTGCTTAGGATGGAACAGAAAATGATATTTGAGCTAAAACTTGTTCAAAGCCATACAAATTCCACTTCTCTGACGWGAWGTTTAAAATGTTKTGCTTTAATATAAATCTCGAGCGATGTGCTGCATGATGCATTAATCTGAGTTCATCGAGAGAATCATGCAGCACTGGGGTTAAAGCTCGAGTGTTAAAGCTCACTCGCACCCCAAACGAACCGGACAGAACGTCCTGTGACTAAACCGAAAACCTTCAATCCTCCATAATGCCGCGCTTCCCGTACCTGAGTGGAAGTAAAATCTCTGACTGAGAGTCCTTTTTGCTCCCTTTTTCCCCGAGAAACTCTTACAAGAGAAAAGATAAAAATGCTTTTCTCCACCATGCAGAAGAATAACTGGTGAAGGAGCGAAAAATGATTTACAGAAGGTTTTTTTTTTCTTTTCTTTTTTACAGGCCTCTGGAGTCTTCAGAACACTGGAAAGCATTTCCTAGAAAGGGGGAGCAAACTCCCTAAAAGCAAAAAAAAAAAAAGGACAGACAGGCTAGACGCCTCTCTAGTCCCTGGCGAAGGGCTTTGAGTGAGAGTGTAATTTTTCATCACCCAGCCGATCTCTGCGCCCGTGTAGCTGATCAGCGGGAGGTCATTAGTTTTCCGTAACAGCAGCTGTGACTGTAGATCACCGGTTCATACAATGCGCCATCGTTTCTATAGCAACAGCTCGTTCACGGAATTGTGCAAAGGATGCGTCACTTTGTTAGGAACTGTTTATGTACATAACAGGCAGGGAAGGAGTCTCCAGTGTCAGCCCAGTGTTTATGCTTTGCAGGTGCTTTATGCTTTATGTTTTATGCTTTTATAAAAAGCATAAAGCATATGGGAAAATTATTGTGATTTAAGAAGATGAAAACACTTTAGAAATCACTGACGGTGGGAAAAAAGGTAGTTTTAGTAGCAGAGCACGGCCATGTTATATCAAACTCAGATCAGACGAATGTTATACAGAAGAAATGTCGGCAATGCAGCATTTACTGAGCTAACTTGTTAATCAAAATAAATAAAATAAATAAAGCTGACAATTTCTTGAAACTGTTTTTAATGAAGTCCCTGAGTTCTTCGGAGAATTTCTGAGTCATAAAACAAGACGAGTCATAATAAAAAAGTCAAAAGACGTCAGCGTAAAACGTGGCATCGATGAACGTCCCGCATTAGAAAGTGCTGAAGTGTTGTTCGGTGTTACTACATCCTGTTCCGCAGACGGACGCCTCAGACGCTCAGCTCTGCTCCAGAGACGAAGACGAGGTGAGGGGCTCTGGGGAACGACCTCTGGTGACCCCAGCGGCTTTACACACTGGAAGGAACGAAAGACTCGTCCTCTCTCTATATAACTCTCTGTCTCCCTCTCTCCTGTCTCTTTTATTCTCCGCCCTGCTCTCTCGGTCTCTCTCTCTCTCTCTCTCTCTCTCGCTCTCGTTTATACACGTTTTTCCCGTCTCTCTGATTCCAGCCAACTTCACTGAATGTGTTTCCCACAATCCTTTGCAACATGAAGGATGTGAGAAAGAAACAAACAACCTACAACCTTTCTCTCTCTCTCTCTCTCTCTCTCTCTCTGTCTCTCTCTGTCTCTATTCTTCCTAGTAGAAGACGCTGATCATGTTCAGTACTTCAGGTGCTACAGCAGATAATAAAGCGATAGGAAGGAGCTACTGTAGCTCTTTGCTAGTTCTTAAACGTGTCGTTGCTCGTCTGAAAAAWTTGTGGAAATCATCTCAGTTCTTAAATGTGTTATAGTTTTTAATGTTTYCTTTTTTATCTTTATGCTAAACTTCACACTTTTACGTGAGTGAGTCAAATATTATTGGCTGTAGAAYTGATTTAAATGACGTTTTACAAAAGAAAAGTGTACAATTTTTGACATAATCTCTTCGCATTTCWATACACTTTGTCCATCTGTAAACAAGCTTCCGTATTCACTCAATAAAAATGTTTTCGTCTGAGCTGCGAGACACGACTGCACCGCTGTCTTCAGTTCTTCATCAGAAGTGAATCTTCGTCCCCGTAGCGCCGCTTGACAAAACACTCTCCATTCTGCACACAAAGCCTTCGRTAAACACACAAAAATAACGACCCGCCGCACGCGTCTCTTCTTTCATCTCCATAAAAAAAAATTCCTGCTCGCTTCTGCTGTTCTGATGTTTTCTGAGGAATATCCGAATATGGAAAAAAAAAAAAAAAACGGGGGAAAATAATTTGCTTTGGACTGAATGTTCAGGATAATTACTGCAGCATTAGCCATTTRATTTCTCGTCCTCTCCAGCTGAGTTATGATCAGTGCTCTGACGTAGGTTAAGTCCATTACAGACGCTAATAGCACTAAAGCGCTTCTGCTGTCTCTTTCAGACGGGAAAATATTTTCTCTTGCGCACTAAAGATTGAAGTATTAATCGAGTGGACGGCCGCGGAAGAGGAGACGAGAGCGCACCTTAAATCCATAAACTCGTAAATACGTCTGATTCAAACGCTGAAATATCAACTGCTGGCATGAATGAGTGGAATCGCTGAGTCAGTGAGGAGGGAGCTTTTACGCTTCATCACAGACGCTATGCATCCAGCTTTAGGCTAAACGCTGCACTGCTAATCAGATCCAGGCCAATCTGCATCATGATGTCACACATACAGTACAGTACGTCTGCTTGGAGTTTTGCACATTAGAAGGAATGTTTTGGTAATGTTTTTTTTTTTCTTCTTTTTTTTTTTAACTCTCAGTTGCCTGGGGACGAAGAAAAAACTGTCCTGACCATTTTAACCTCTCGAATCGTCTTCAATCTGCCAGAAACTGATCACAGAGTTCCCTCTGAACAACACGCTATTTAAGTACTTTAATTCACCTGGTGCGCGCATTCATCCAGAGTAATGGACTAAGTGGAGCAGAAACCAATCCGACCAAAGAGCTGTTTAAAACAGATWATCCAAGCAATGCTGAAAAAAAGAACAAGAAAATGTGCAGMAAAACAAAACAGTATAATAACAATAACAACAACAAATAATAATTATTATTATATCGTAATAAAAAAATATTATGCTAATAATATTTCATTAAAAATATATACAGCATATATATTCTCAGAGCCATCTCTACAAAACACAGTCTGTATCAAGAGGCTGGAGAGGTTTGGGGGTCGTGGGTGTAGTGTGTAAATCTCACACTAGTTGTTTTTAACTGAAGGAAGACCTTTACATAATAAAGCTGTAGCCTTTCTTGCGCTTGAAATCAAAGCGGTCGCTTAAACATGGCCGAGGGTTCGCTTCAGAGGAATTCGACGTCATTTCACTCTCAGCATCACTGCGTCTGTTTCGTCGTCTCCGTCGGTCTCGTGAGTTTAGGGCGCAATTTGTTTCCTTCCCCGTTGCATTATTTTTATTCATTTTCATTCGTTCATTTTTTACTCAGTAGTGAATATGCTTTCAAATGTACGTAGCGAAGTACAATACAAGACAGATCGCATCATAGAAGCGTAATCATTAAACCAAACAAGACCCAAAAAGAAAATAATGCGGGCGTGGACATTTATTTCTTTGTTCTGCATTTTAGCATCAATGACGTCTCGCAGTCTTTTGTGGTGTTTGTGGACGCGAGTTTATTGTGTCAGGTTGTAAAGCCGCTTGTTCTTCTTGGCAAAAAGCCTCCGTGTTCCTTAAATCCAGGGCTGTCGTGCAGGTTTGAGATCTTCCTCATAGTGTCTGTAATTTCAGGCTTTTCTCCAGAACATGATCCAATGCATCCGATTAGGTATTAAGTCTTTTCGGCGATTTGAGTTATTGTGATACCAAGATTATTACTCTATCATGTCCAGTTGCTTACATATGGCCAGAATCAGGGAAAAAAAATCCTTTGAAATCCTCTCTTTAGATCATTTAAATACGGATTTCATGACGTAGTAAGAAACAGCCCGATTGTGACTGCTTATAAAAATAACTTCCTGCAGATTGGTTTTTTTGGGATAGTCCTCATTAAATTGCTTTAAAACAGGATTGTTCACGATTACAACTTTCTTATTTCTGATAGATTTCACTGACTGCACTCTATAATGCATAATTAACCTGCATGACTCAATACCCGACTGTGTATGACGGCTCGCGCGGGCTCTGATGACGTGCTGCGTTCATCTTGCCGTTCATTTTGAGAGAATTTCCGCGTGCTACCGCAGCTCACACAGATCCAGAAGATCAGCGGTCCGCCTCCACGCCTCGCAGTAGGGCTGGTGAACGTCTCCTCACGCGGCCTCTCGACTCTTCCTCAGACGCAGACTTTATGCTCGTGGCCAAAAAGTTTAACTTTAACTGACTTTGTGCCAGACTTTGTGAGGCCTGTCTAGGTGTGGTTTGGCGTAACGTCAGGAGGCAGGTTTGTTGCATTGACGCAGTAACGGCTTTTCTTTTTCTGGCAACTCGACCAGGCAGCCCAGGTTTGATTAAGTACACTTTTCCCTCATAGAGGAGCCTGGATTATAGGTGAAGTTGCTGGTGGATTTTCCTTCTCATTGTGGGTTTTCAAGGCTGTTGTAGCTGAAATCGTTGCTGGTCTTCTTTTCACTTCTTAATCAGAGCTCAAACACCACAGACTCGTCTTTAACAGCCTTAACCCATGGCAGAAGAAGGAGAGAGCTCAGAAACTCACTAGCTGTACAGTATTTACTGTACAGCACTCCGCAGTACTGAGGAGAGAGCAGCTGCCTGACAGCTCCCTAATTTAGTCGTGTCCAATTCCTCCCCGTCACTAGGGGGCGCCCACATTAAGGGCACCCACATTAAGGCTACTACTGGCACTCAGCCAACACGAGGTTGAATCCCAAATCCCTCTCTAACTCCTGATCAAGGGCACTACTTGGTGTGTGGAACAAGCGACTGTACACCCTACATACTGTAGTGCACTAGCTTTCCATTTAACACTGTTTGGGATTCGACCCCAGAACCCAGAAGTTAACAAAGCTGATATTCTAAAGCGGAATAAGTGGAAATATACAGAGAAACGTATGACTTTTATATAAAAGCGCTATCACACTCGAGCTCGTCATCTACGACCGGATCACGACTGTGCTGATATTCAGCACAACAGCACGACCTGGAGTGTGATACTGTCTCATTAAACCTGTGTCTGTCAGCGTGTGTGTATATTATCAGGTCACACATTCAAAGGTGTTTAAACTGTACATCTCGGCCATTTGAGTGACTTCAGGCCTCATTTTTACAACCAGGGCGTGTAAACTCATCTACAGAACTTTAAGGAGAGAATTGTTTGTTTTTTTTTCTTTCTTTTTTATACGAAAAAGTATACAGAGATGATTTTGTTCGGGTCGTCCCGGATAAACTTTTACACAACTTTACTTAAAGGTTGAGAAATAATGTTATTTTTTTTTATTAATATTTTATTTTTAGAAGAAATAGTTTTATTTTGAATATAAATTGATTCACAAGCTTCACTGTATGAGAAACTTTTTTATTTAAAAAAAGTCATTTTAAAAGTGAAAGTCTCTCCCCCTGTTCCTCACACACACACACACACACACACACACACACACACGAAATGAGTGAGTCTTCAATTAAAAGATGAGTCTCTTGGGGAACATCTCAATTTTGTTTTTGTTGCTTAATCAATGATTTTCCTGGAAAGTTCTCTCTTCCTGCTTTTCTCTGCACACTTTCAGAAAACAACTGAAACAACTGTATTCATGTCTGCGCTCAAAGTGCAGCGTTAAATCAACTGCTTATTTCAGAAAGTTTGTCCAACCTGAAAGTCAGTAAATATGTTAAACAATCCTTTAAAAAAATAAAAAATACTGTTTTGAATTAAAATCCTCAGAAATGTTATTGTTCAGTTGTTCATCTAGGAGAAATCATTTACGAGGCACGTACACATGACATATTGAGGAGTTTTCTATTCAGTGCTGAATAACGGAAGGTTTATGAGCGGAAGATTTAAAAATCTCAGTGTGAGGACTTTCCTTCTCGTCCGCTCTCGTCTGTTCTCTGTCACATAACAGCCCTAAATTTTAAAAAAGTCAACATGCTGTGCTTGTTTTTGGCAAACTGTTTATAAAATTTCACGTTCCTTTCATAAATCTGGATTTCGCCACCAGTCTGTCCCTCTTAACCCGTCTGCGCTGCCGCCTGACTCTGTGTCCCCCCGTTTCCATGCTGTGCCCCCTGAAATGAGGACCTCGCTGCCATGGCAACCTGGATGTTGTTTACCCGGAATCAAGGACCGCGCTGCCATGGCAACGTTGTTTATCTGGAGTGTGGAGGTCACGTGACCGAGTCTGATCTGATCTCGAAACTCAACCTGCTGGTGTCTTCAGAGTTTTTACAGAGAGTTTGTACAGAAGGTGTGTGGAGTGTGTGTGCACAGTGTGTGTGCGCAGTGTGTGCGCGGTACTTACCGTTACTTATCGTTTGTACTTTTTAAGCATCCTAAAAAAAATAATAATTAAAAAAAAGCAAACCAAAGAAAAGAAATACATTGTAATGAATGAATAAATTAATTAATTGAAAAATCAATCACAAAAACATTCACATGCCTGTTGGGTGGAGGACACGGGGCAGCATGGGGCAGATCCGTACGCAACACTGTTTGCGCCGACTCCTTTCTATTAGAATTACTAAGAATAAATAAATAAATAAATAAATAAATAAATAAGCAAAAGAACAGCTATTTAAAAAAAGCAAATCAGGAAGAAAACAATGTATAAAAGTACACATAAAAAACAAACAAACAATATATCTAGTCAAAAATGAAGAAGAAAAAAAGCTATTACAAAAAAATTAATTATAAAACTTTATACTGAAATATTGCGTAATCATTTATTTATAAACTTTTAATCATCGAATTAAGGTTAAGAAGGTTATACTGGTTTTTAATTCTGACTGGCTCACGTCCCTTACACACTAACAATCGCCGTAAACTTGCGAATAATATAAAACGTCCCTRCGACTTGATTTTCCCAGTTTCACGCAGAATTTCACGTTCACTCTTTACGCTAACTTGATGTCTGTTTTAAAATAACCGACGTGTTAACGCAGAATATCTCCAGACGCACCGATCCTGATGTACACAGGGCGATGTCTTTTGGCACGCTGACTTACGGAGGTCGGTGCTCCCTGTGACTGAGCGCGCAGACTTGTGCTGCCATCTGCTGGTGGTTTACAAAACTAGTCTCGAAACTTTTTGATACCACCTCATATAGTGTACATTTTATATTAAACCCTGTTCAGTACCGCTGTACTACACTCTCATTGCTCCTGTTAACTCAAAATTAATCAAAAGTGACAGTTATATAGCTTTTTTTTTATTGAGTAATTTCTGTGTGTTTTGTTTCGGCCGCAGTGATGTCAGAGAGGGAGGAGGTGAGTGTAGAACGTTTTCCTCATCAGTATCATTTATAATGTTTATTTTCCCTGAGAACACTCTGTAACAGGGAGGATTGTGTGTGTGTGTGTGTGTGTGTGTGTGTGAGACAGAGAGAGAGAACATGATTTAAAAGGGGCACTGCTCTGTCCCGTCTCTCAGCGCTCCTTCTTCTCTTTCATTCCTTCATCTGCTTTAACACTCACGATCTGATTCACAACTACAACGGAGGAAACCGTCGCTTCCTTCCGTCTTGTCGACTCAGGAGGACAAAAAGTGGACAAAAAGAGGCCCTCAGTGCAGCACGGGACGGTTTTACATTCCGGCATCTGACGAGAGACAGATTTGTGATAGATTTGACAAATAACAGAGAAGAACTGACAAGAGTGAGAGAGAAAGTGTGTGTGTGTGTGTGTGTGTAAGAGAGGAAATGTGTATCAGAGAAAGAGAGAGCGGGTATAAAAGACAGAAGGCAGGAGAATATGAGACAAAGACACAGAGAGAGAGAGAGAACAGAAAGCGAGTAGAGAGAGAGAGAGAGTGAGTTTATTTTTTAAGTTGTTGTACATACTTTATTGTGGTGGTTTAAGGGACAAAATTTACATTTTTACTTTACATATATATTTTATATACACATACTGTACACACACTCGTACAAGGACACATACACACATCTTATTTTATTTTTTCTTTAACAAAGCCCCTGTGACCCTCCACCCCACCAACAACCCCAACCTCTTTAATGTTCAGTTCTTTTCATTCATTCTCCCTGTTACATTTCATAGTCTGCTTTTTAGGATCATGAGTGTGTGTGTGTGTGTTCATGGTGTTTCTCTGACCCAAGCTACTGTTCGTCTCCATGTCCTGTGTGCTGATGTGAGATTTTCGAGCATCTTACTGTCTCCTGGAAAGACTTTATTGACCAGCTGTCTCTCTCTTCTCTTTCTGTTAGCTGAAGAAATCACTTTATTTGTTCCTCCACGTCTCTTTGCGGTTCTCCCTGTGTGTGTCTGTGTGTGCTGTACCACATCCTGCTTCTTCACTATCCTGTACTGCGGGTTGTCTGTTCACTGATGGGGTCTGTGGTGGACGTCTCCGCTCTTCGTTTCCTGGGTTTAGCTGCGGTTGGCTCACAGCTCCGGGCATTTCTGTCCGACGTCTCCGCACCCGAGACACCTGAGTGAAACCCCGCTTTACACTTAAAGTTTACATTTAATGTCTGTTCTTGTTATTTAAAAACATTCAAATCTGTCTGCGGAAGGACAGGACATGTCTCACACTGGACAGCTCTCATGGGGCTGACGAACCTCCCGAAGCAAGCCAGCTCCTCCATGATCGCCCCGAACGGAGGGACGGTTGAGATCGCAGGGACAGAGTGAGGAAAACCACCACCGCATACTGTAGTTCATCTGGGAGCGGAGAAGATGTTCTCACACCCGACCTTATCTCCCACCGCTAGCAGCACCTCCCCTCCCCCACCCGTTCACGCCCCTGACGCCATGCCGGAGAGACAGCGTCTCCACACCGGCCTCAGAGGACATGGTGCCCCGCCCACTCTCTCTCTCACTATAAACTTTTAACTTTTTTTTTTTTGTTTTTGTAACAACATTCACTAATCAAAACATAAAGTGAGAAAAAAAAATGGAAAGTCTTTCAATACTTGGCAAGTTGCCAAAACGGCCTTTCACACGCTTTACTACCGCGCAGGAGAGAAGGGGGTGGGGGGAGGGGCGGGGGAGAGACAGAGAGAGAGAGAGGGAGATTTAAATTTTTTAAAACTAGATTAACTTGTTCTTCTCTGTCTACATTTGTGTGTGTGTGTGTGTGTGTGTGTGTGTGTGTGCGGTGCTGCATCCAGCCTCTTCACTCTCCTGTACCACGGCGGTCTGAGTCTTACTGCAGCTCTTCCGTTTGGTTTTGTCCTCGGTTTTGTTGTGGTTTCTTTGGGTGTCTGTGCTGGTCTGCGGCTGCTGTGTTTAGGTGCAGATGTTGGGGGTGTGGTCACTGTCAGCACTGAACACTGTCCCGGCAGTTTTTTTTTTTTGGTTACAAACACCACCACAGCTTTATTCATCCGGGAGGCAGAGTAGATGTTCTCACACCTGATCTGCTCCCCCATCGCTAACAAGACGTCCTCAATCGGCACGCCGTCCTCCGGGACGCATCTAACACCATGCTGGAGAGACAAAGTCTCCACACCGGCCTCAGAGGCCATGGTGCCCCGCCCGCTCTCTCTCACTATATA
>QMIH01002166.1:52471-63967 GCA_003987875.1 Clarias batrachus
ATATATATATATATATAAACTATAACATTTATTGATTAATAAATAAATAAATAAATAAATAAACAATCACCAGAAAACTTGGCAGGACGCCAAACAGCCTTCCGTTCACTCCCTCACACCCGGCGCATGTGCAGAGAGAGAGACAGAAAGAGAGAAGGACAGAGAGAGAGAGGCAAAAGTGAGCTGAAGAGTGAGCAGGAAAGGATGAGAAAGAGACAGTGTGTGTGTGAGAGAGAGAGAAACACAGAGAGAAACACTCTAATGGGTTTCTTCTCCTCCAGCGCTCTTCATCTCTCCATCACGCCCACAATAGGACACGAGAAAAAAAATCATACAAGAAACACTCCAGAACATCCATCTCTCTCTCTCACACACACACTCTCTCTCTCTCTCACACACACACACACTCTCTCTCTCTGTCTGTACCTCATGTTTCTGTCTCCCCTGCTCGAGCTTCTCCAGTCCAGATGCTGTGATCATAAAACACTAAACTGATGGACAGAGAGGACGGATCTCGACATCTTTCACTTTTACAATCTTCTTCCAGTAAATTTTCATTAAAAGTTACTAATAATTTCTCCACCTGATGTTTTTTTTTTTTTTTTAACTAAACAGTTAACTATCAACCTGATTTAGCAAAGTGACAGAGGGGCGGAGCTAAAGTTCCATCTTGACATCTGTATAACAATTAAACTGAATGAAACATTTCCTGAAAATATAACTAAGCAGTAAAAGGTATATAATAAATATCAATGGGCCCAGGACAGAGCCTTAAGGAACCCCGCTARTGACAGGGAAAGAAAGAAAGAATTTTGAGAGATGTGACCCTGCGAGAGCTGTGTGAGACTAGGGCTGCATGATTAATTGGGGAACATACAAGCGATCTCGCCGCATTCAGAACACGTGTTCATTTATTTATTTAACAGTCACACTCAGTGGTCAAACAAGCCCTATTAGATAACGAGTCTGACTACTAGGATGGCGTGTGAGACCGAATCAGACGCTGCACGTAAATCTAGAAGAATGAACCAAGGTAAAAGCCATCAAGAGATCACTGTTGCAGACTACAACTGATCAAACAAATGATCACGAGTCTGAGCTCCAGCTGTTCTCTCAAGTATTTTATAGAGAAACAGTAAACTTGACATTTATTCTTATGGTCTCGACAGGTTTCTTGAGTACAGGAGTTATTGTTCTGAGACGTAAGACAGGAAGTAAGAGAGGACTGAATAATGTCAGTTATTAAAGAGGACGGCGAAGGTAGACAAGCTTTTACTAAGTGTGTAGGAAGGGGGGTCGAGCTGGCAGGTACAGGATTCATATTTATGAATAAGAGCAGATATTTCAACAAGAGCTTTAAGTTTAAAACAAGACAGAAAAGAACAGAGGGAAGCTGAGAAAGTGCACTGCATACTGTATTACACAAGGAGGTTAGTTACTGGGAAAGTATTTTAGAACGCATCCATCCATCCGAGAACCTCTGTAGTCCGACTAGAGACCGTAGGGGCCAATGGTGACTGTTAGATTTATTCCTATTTGCACCACCATGGTAGGACCGTCAACATTCACACATACATTTATACATTTTGGAAACATCACACTAATTTCAAAATCAATTTTTAATAACTAATAGTTTAATTTACTGGTTAAAGTTTGGTCAAAAGTTTGGATTTATTTTCTACATTCTAGAAAAATACTGGATTTTTTCAAAACTATGGAATAACACATTCGGCAATTAATTAATACAATAAATGAAGCATATGCGCAGGCTGCAATGATGCCCTTTTCTTCCTTCTCCGTTTCGCGAACTTTGCATATATCGCGGAGCATCAAGCATATTTCACCTTTCGTCCATCTTGGCTAGTGTGTAGTGCAAGAACCTAAGCATGCGCAATGTTTCAGACGGTATGGCAAGTGTAAACACTTGAATCGGATATGAGTCATAGTTGAAAGAACGTGTAAACAGACAGTCAGAAAAATCAGATATAGGCAACAAATCAGAATTAGGCATCGAGACCTGCAGTGTAAATGGGGCTATAAAGACACCAGACGAAGGTAATTTAAGAACCCGCTCTTGGGACTGGGAGTCTCACTTCCCACTTTTCATTACTTATCCAAGAGGAACAGTTTGATTAAGCTGAGAAAAGTCACCGGGTGTCACAACAAGTCAAATTTACGATGTGCGTCTTCCCTTCCACGGCTGTGTACACCCAATTAACATTAAAAGCTCCCAGACTTTCCTCTCTGTAAGCTGTACCTTAGCAATTGAATTAGTGAATGTTCAGTGACGCAAGCGAGTAAAGAACAGGTGTAGTGCGTCCCACAGCGTATGGCCCCGCCCCTTTGTAGACAAAATCTGGTTGAAACATCAAGTTTTGATAATGCTTGAGAATCCAGTCATGTGTTAAATGTACAGTATGTCATGCACAAGAACTTAGAACTTAAAAATCCAGTTGTTTAGGATGTCGTGGTAAATGTAAAGGTGTGACAATTTATACACAAAGTCAATCCGAAGGATTCATGCTTGCTGAAAGTTGCAGCAAAACATCGTTTCATTATTTTGAGAAGCTGAAAAGGTCAAAGTTTCCTGCAGGAAATGAAAGCGTACGCTATTAACAGATGGGTCGAATCACTTGAGTCACATGACACACCAGAGGAAGAGACGACAGGCCACGACGTTACAGGGAAATAATCAACAGTACGCGGACAAACACCGAGCAGAACCGAGCGGGTTAGAACTGCGACTTCAAGAGTCTGTCAACAAACCAGATAAACACCAATCATCAGTGTCTCAGAATAAATATAATGTAATATCATATAATAACACTACTAATCAGTTCAAATGTCACTCAGAAACGCGCGATTATGAAAATTCCACAAAGTTTTCATGATAAACTTTCAGGTTTGATCTCGTCTCATCATATCGAGATTGAAACCTGTTAAATAAAATGGTTTGCTTCTCATTACAGTAACTCAAAACCTTGTTTTTTTCCCCTCTGGCAGATTTAATAACTTAAAAGCAAACACACATTAAGCCCTGAAGACGTCAGAAAAAGAGAAACTCGTTATTATAAATCAACTCGTGCTTATAAAACAAAGAAAGACTTATTAGAAACGTGAGGATTCTGCTCTTTTTGAAATCTTCCGTCTGTCAAAATTAGAGGAACGATCAACACAAGGGTAATCACCAGTTATTATCTTCCTTGGCTTTATCTTAAAAGAAAAAAAAAAGTTCTAGGGAAATGGTAAATTTGGCATCATTGGAATCTGTGTCCAACCGCTCGGTCCGGAGAGTGTTAGTGACATCACAGAGGAAACGGAGCTAAACCAGGAAATGTGTACAGGAAAAAGGGGTAGAGACACACACACACACACACAAATACTGCCTGTAAACTAATTAATAAGGAAGGTGTGTTCAGTGGTGTGTGTGTGTGTCTGTGTGTATTCAGCAGTGAGTGCGTGTGTGTGTGTATGTCAGAAGTGTGTAGAGTAGCCAAAAATTGTACTCAAGTAAGAGTAGCTGTACTTCAAAATAATATTACTCAAGTAGAAGTAAAAACTATTCACCCAGAATATTACTCAATTAAGAGTAAAAAATAAGTATTCGGTGAAAAGATCCTAAAGTACTGAGTAACTGTTCATCACAATGTCTGATTTATTATAATGTTTTAGAAATTATATGAGCACACAGACAAAATGATGAACTACATGTAATAAAATAAATTTATATATTTACAAAATAACAAATTAAGGAATAAGAAACACAAATTACCTAATCTCACTTTTTTCACAATATAAATCTTTTGTAATAAATCCCTACTGTAGGTAACGTGTGTGTGTGTGTGTTTGAACAGTGTCGTCTCTTTCCTGTGTGAGATTTACTGTATATTCAGTCGCCCTGCAAATGACTCAGCAGATAGAAAATAACATTAGAACACGAGTACAATAATGTAAGAAATTTGAATTTTTTAGCCTTTAGCTTAGTTGCTAATTATATATTTTCAAATTGCAACATTAAATAAAACTGCTAAACTAACAGCGACATGTTTCCTTCGCGGTCTACCACGGCGGAATGATCGTTTCCCGCTATTTTTGTGTGGTCATGTGACTACATGTGCACAAACAAAAACACAGGTCCCTTCCTTGGGGGGTATTCCAGAAAGCTGGGTTAACTTACCATTTGGTAAAACTTAACCTCAGGGTTGATTTACTCCAAACCCGCATACCATGAGTATGTCGGTTCCAAAACCCCTGAGAAGAGTAAGTTTAATCAACCTCCAATGGATCGCCGATTTCACGAGTCAAAATGGAAAATCAAAGTGAAAAAAAGAGAGCGGCATACTTCACAGAGGCGGAGTTGGAGGTTTAAAGGCAGCATATGAAGAATTTAAGCCAATAATAATGAAAAAAACAACACGGCTGCATCGGCTAAAGAAAGAGTTGGTTTGGAAAAAAATAACGGACAGAGTAAATGCAGGAGAGTATTAAATAGCACATTTGACATCAGCTTCCCTTTTATTACACAATGTAAACCCTAATGCTCAAAGTAATTAAACACATTGAGTACTGTTAACTTAAATAATTGCAATTAGGTCAAATTAACAGACCTTTTTGAGTATTCAGAACCTTTTGATATTTTAAGTAATTGTGAGTATGTAAGTAACAGTAACCGTCACCTTAAAATTCCACCTTCTTTAACTCTAGAGATCGCTGGTGGCTCAGTGGTAAGTGTTTCACCTGCCATGCGGAAGACCCGGGTTCGATTCCCAACAACTGCAACAATAATTTATTTAAAGAAATATATATATATAGTTTACTTAAAATTGGAAACATCATTACTTTAAAAAAATATGTAACTGATTACCTCAAGTTTTGACAACTTAATCGGGTTTACGGTGTGTGTAAAAAGTGTGTAAGTGCCAGACATACTGTGTGAACGGCTCTACACACAGTTACCTTTCCCACATGCTCTGCGTCACCCACATTGTATAAAAAATGCCATGACGCAAAAAAAACCCGAAGTGCTATGTACACTGTAATAAGTTACATACATTTTTAAGTGATGATGTTTCCAATTTTAAGTAAACAGAAGTGTACATTTGAGTTTGTTGAACTTGTTGCAAATCAAATAAATGATGTGCTTTCACCACATCAGAATCGCCTGGGGATCGAACCCGGGCCGTTCACATGGCAGGCAAAACACTTACCACTGAGCCACCAGCGCTCTATAGAGTTGAAGAAGGTGGAATGTTAAGGTGACGGTTACTGTTACTTACGTACTCACGATTAATTAAAATATCAAAAAGTTCTGAATACTCAAAAAGGTCTATTAAAGGTTCTATTAATTTGTGTTTAATTAATTTGAGCATTAGCAATATGCGGTTTCAAGAGATGTGTTAAGTAAATTAAYGATTTCCTTGAAAACCGATAACTCTTACAAATAATCATTAGGAAATTAAAAGACATCAATACGCGGTCTTATAACTCTCTCCCGGCAAGAGAAAACTTGTATAATGTGTGCCTCCACGTCCACAGAATCTTCATTAAAAGCGCACGTCATGGTCAATAAACCTCTGAAACAAACTTACCCTGGAACATAACCTGCTACCGAGCAGGTTATCTTCAGAGAGCAAGTTGCTATGGTTACAAACATACCCAGAGAGTTACCTCYGTTTTTGGAACCGAAAGTTGAGGCTATCCACTAACTTACTCTTAAACTTACCCGGGTATGTCACAKAACCTGCTTTCTGGAATACCCCCCTGACTCCCTAAACCAAAAACAGTGAATAAATTCCCTCTTCCCAAAATAAATGGCAGCCACGCCCCTACTACTGCTGAGTGCACAAACGTACAGTGAAATTATCTACAAATATATACAAACAGCAACCAAACCAAAGGGGCAAAGCAAAAAGTCAAAGCCAGAAACCACAACCAAGTATCGAAACGCCAGAATCACAACCTCTTTCCTCTTTCCCGCGTCTCTCTCCGGTTTATATCTGGTGGCGCTGGTTGATGACGTCACTCTCAGGGCGGAAGCGGCCGTGTGGAAGGTCAGGTAGATGCCGATGTGAGGAAACAGTCGGAAAACCTGGAGTGGAGTCTGGAGCGGCACGCGACCAGGACACGAGACACACACACACACACACACACACACGCGAGCGCAACGAAGCATTTATACAAAGCAGAATATTTTTTTTATTATTTTTCATTTTCATTAATGTGTTTTACTCAGTAGCGCATATGATTTAAAATGTAGCGAATTACAATACTTCAAACAAAACATACTTAAGTAAAAGTAAAATTACAGATTTACGTTAAAAAGTAGAAGTACATAAAAAAACTACTCAGTTACAGTAACGCGAGTAAATGTCATCCGTTACTTTCCACCCCTGCACATGCAGTTATTGTTACTGCGGCTGATTGGTCAAACGGAGTCATGTGATTAATGTCGCTACATATGATTGGTGAAACACAGTCACGTGGTAGATCCACCGGCTGCATTTCTCTGGCAAACACAAAGAATTAGAGCAGTAACGAGTCGAGTGTAGCGGAGTGAGAGTCGCGTTTCATCTTCTCAAATCTACTCAAGTAAAAGTAAAAAGTATAGTGCAGTAAAACTACTCAGTCAAAAACTTGCTCAAGTAAATGTAACTCAGTACTACACACCTATGGTCTGCGTGTGTGTTCAGCAGTGTGTGTGTGTGTGTGTGTGTGTGTGCGCGTGCGATCCTCCCTGAGGACTGAGCTCAGCTCATGTGGAAGCCGCAGTAAAGTCTGTTATGGTTACGGAGGAAAGCAAAGCTCAGATGTTACAGTAGCCGAGACATTGATTTACTGCAGCGCTCAACCTTCATAATCATTTAACCAGAAACACACACACACACCTGAGATGATGAATAAGGGTGTGATGACGCCTCTGGCTCTCTGACTCTGGCTCGCTCTGCCTCGTGCTCCTGTACACTGACTCGGAGCTCCGCCCTGCCGCAGTAAATCAGCCTCGGATCAGCMTGAGCTTTAGACCTGAAAGGAAGTTTTTATAAAACTTACACAACACATCCGTCACCCTGAGCCGCTCCGATCAGCAGGGACATGTCCACCGTCAGAGTGTGTGTGTTTGTGATTTTGTCCTAAAGCTACAGAGCAGCTAACAGATAACACACAGTACCATAACTCAGAAATGACCAGCATGTTCGAAGTTAATTAACAGGCCTCCATTCTGATAAACTGTGTGTGTGTGTGTGTGTGTGCGCCATGTAATGTATTTAAACCCCGTCCAGGTTGTATTGCGTCCTCATGCCCCAAGTCTCCTGGGATAGGCCTCCAGATGTATAGTACACAGAATAAAGAGATATAGACGATGAGTAAGATGTTGGAATAAACCATGTTCCGTGGATCCTTGGATTGCGAGTAACCCGGTTTGTGTGCGTTCCGCAAGACAAGCAAAAATTTTTAAATACATTTTCCCTGGTTAAACGAGCAAGTCTTTTATTATTTTGTGTACTGTTTATTATAACACACGTGTGTGCGCATGTAAAGCAAAAGCAAGATCCTGTTTCTATCTGTGTGTCAGAATCCACTGATCCCGTTAGTGTGTGTGTGTGTGTGTGTGTGTGTTTGTGTGTGTGTGTGTGTGTGTGTGTTGTGAGTGTGCGTGTGCGTGTGTGTGTGTGTGTGTGTGTGTGTGTGTGTGTGTGTGTGTGACAGACAAATAGACAGATGGAAATATTTTGTTTCACACATTGGAGGACAACAGGTCTTCCAATATATGAAATGTGAAGATATTGTAAAAGTGAGCCAACTGACCAATTTACTGTAGAGAAAAAAAACTTTTTTTTTTCGATTGGGGGATGGCACGTTTAATTTTGTTATATGTGTTACAATGACAATAAAGACTATTCTATTCTTATAGATCTCTCTCTCTCTCTGATGATGTAAAATCCTGCTTTAATCACAGAACATCAGAAGTTATACTGTATAATTAAATTCAGATGCTCTGTATCTGTATCTACTGCTTTGCATGTTGCTTTTTACTTATTCCACTGGGGGGCGCTGCTGTCTGGGACAATCACAATCTCATGATGAGAGAGAGATGAAACACTCAGCTGTCCCTGTTCATCAGCGCAGGAGAAAAGCTGAGGGCCTGTGTAAAGTTTATCATCGGGTGGAGAACACACACGCACACACACACACACACACAACTGGACTTGGTGTACTGTAAGTACAGTCTTCAGCCAAATAATTCATGTTTATGACAGTCTGTCTAAGACATTGATTAATGACTAAGGTTTTCTTTCTCACTCACACACACAAAAACCAACCACCCATGTATATCCACACACACACAAGTACCGTGAGCTTGTGATCGAGGGAGAGTCTATGAGGATTTGCTACCTCAACTCTTTAAAAGATTCAGGTGTGTGTGTGTGTGTGTGTGTGTGTGTGTGTGTGTGTGTGTGTGTGTGTGTGTGTGTGCTTTAATGGGTTAGTGCACAAGTCCAGACATGACCTCTCCGAGTCTCTGGGGCGAATCCGTTTGTACTCTGCGGGCGCGGACTCGAGGTGTGCGATCTGGAGAGAGAAGCGAAACCCGAGGCTCGATGATGTGGTTCACAGGAACACGCCGACACACCCACTGAGAACCTTCAGAAATAAAGGCGTAGTGAAAAGGAAAGTGGCTCTGAAGGTGCAGGAGATGGAACCAGGCGATATCTAACATCATGAATGCTGATTACTGAGCCGTGAACATCTGGGCAGTTCACTGGAATCACGACGAACCGCAACAGACCGCAGATAGTGAAGGTCAAAGAGGAGCGTCACTAGGAACGACCTGCAGGACGAGCCGACAGCAGCCGAGAACAACGAGCGACAAACTGCACCACGATCATCCAGGCTCGGACCGTCGGTTTATCTGGAAGTTGAGTCACGTGAACTGGACTTTCACTAGAACTTGACTCGACTTCCAGATAACTTCACCTGGACGACTGAGAATCTTCACATACAGACTTACTGAAGCCTATAAAGGACAGAAAGAGACGCACACGCAGATAAACGCATTTAGACAAATCATAACTTGTACATTTGGAAATAAACAGTCAGCAGTTAAAAGTCTGTGTTTGAGGTGAACACACAATTTTGACAATTCAATTAAAATGACTCGTTGGCTCACTTTCACTTCAGAATCAGTTCTCACTTTAGACATTATTCAGGTATAATCACGCACTAATATTAACAAGGTGCTTAAACACACCCGGCTGTTGTAGAAAACAGAAAGCACTCGCATTTTCCTCAAATTTTTAGCATTTTGCAAGAATATTGCTTCTTCTTCTTTTGAATTTATTTGCAGTTCGTGCACTGCTGCCATCTACTGGACTGGAGTGTGGAGCAAAAAAAAAAAAATTATTATTATTAACAATTATTGCCTTGTACATGACCTGATGTTACACAGCATTTAAATGTGTATTAGATATAGTCCTGTGGAAAAAAAAGTATTTGCCTCCTACTTTTTTTTTGTTTTTGCATATGTCAAACTAAAATGAGATTTAAAATTTGATACATTTGCTTATTTTAACAGATTTTAATATTACACAAAGATAACTCGAGTAAATACAAAATACAGTTTTGTACAGTTTGAAATGATGATTCCATTTATTAAGCGAGAAAAGCTGTCCATACCTACCTGGCCCTATGTGAAAAAGTAAATGCCCCCTATACCTAATGACTGGTTTTACCACCCCTGGGCGGCGACAGCTGCAGTCAAGCGCCTGCGATAACTGGCGACGAGTCTTTCACATCGCAGTCTCTATATGCTCTGATATATAAAACACACTGGAAGTACAAACATGTAATGCCACGAGGACAGGGTCCTCGCCAATCCATCACAGGGTGCACACACACACACACACACGCGCGCGCGCACACACACGCACACTCTCTGGAGGCCGAGAGGCGGCTGTGACCGTGACCGTGGTTACTCACCGAGGCGCTGAAAGCGTGAGCCGCGGGAAAACAAAACACCACAAGCAACTGTTAGGGACAGCTGTGGAAACACTCCGAGACGTGGTGGGGTGTGTGTGTGTGTGTGTGTGTGTAGGGGGGGGGCTTGTAATCTGTTTGGGGGGAAGCGCTCGCTGTTACATCAGAGCGAGAGAATCAGGGCGACCTGACGCCAGGCCTCAGACTGCCACGTAAACATTAAACTGCTCCTGATTCTTTATTAATGATTCATTAATTAATTTTAACTACCAACACAATCAGAGCCTCCGACTTACTCATTAAACTCGTCTCTCTCCCTGTCTCTCTCTCTCTCTCTCTCTGAGTAACCCTAATGAAAACAAACTCGGCCCTCGAACTTCAAGATGTTTATTTCGCTTTAGACTTGCTCGCTTATTTTCTCACAAACTGACCCCTCGAACCTCAGCCACAGCTGCTCTGGAAAATTCCCACAATGCACCGAGTCTCCAGCGTGTCTCACTTTTGTGGTYGCATCGTCTGCAGTGCATTATGGGAATTTGAGGGGACTCGAGGCTCCCCGCTGTAGGAGGGACTCTAATAAAATTTCCCAACTCAGTTTACTCAGAAATAATCACCATTATGAGTCATTCATTAATATAATGTTGGTCGTTTCCCTGGTTTTATCTACGGTACAATAATAAATCAATCTTTGACTTGTTGAAGAAAAAAAAAAAAAAAACAGTAAATGGCCTCCTCACTTTTTACCATTTCCCTGAGAAAGACTGAAGTGAGACGTGAGACGCTGTTTATTAAACAGACGCTTCTAATTATTTGTGAGATACACCATGAGTCCCCGACATATGAACCAGAGAGCTCGTTCGTAAGTCCGATTTGTTCTTAGGTCCAACAAACACTGAGTAGAGTAACGAACCTGTTCCATCATCTTGTTCTTGTTCTTTAGGATCGTGCCGATGGTTGAAAGATTCATGTTGATAGAACGAGCGACGTCTGCCATCTTTTCACCTCGCTCAATCCTCTCAATTATTTTCWCATCCATAATTAGCTCTAAGAGAACATTTTTCCTTACTCATGTTTCAGAAGTTTTAAAGGCTCGTTACTCAGGGGGCGGAGTTTATACTCCGTCCAATTGGCTTGCGTCCAATGAAGTCTCAAGTTTGTTCCTTCACGTTTGTGCACATGGAACGTGCAGGTGAGAATAAATGCAGAGTACGAAAGAAGAGTGCTGTGAACGTCTAATTAATTAATACTTGAGTACACAGAGTACCTGTGTCATAAAAACAGGAACAGGAAGAAGCTTAACAAGACGAACCAATCAGGTCACTCAGGATGTGAGCGGTGAGTGTTTAGCTGCTACGCCTGATCCGCGCCGAACCCGAGCGTTCAGAACACACGTCACATCACATCACTGCTCTCACCTCGTTAGTCGAGACATTCAATCACGGCGTCTGTTCAGCGATGACATCATACACCCGAGAACTACATCTGACTACAGTTACAGTGTGTGTGTGGGTGTGTGTGTGTGTG
>QMIH01002167.1:59533-71854 GCA_003987875.1 Clarias batrachus
TTTGCACTAAAGTGTATACTGCTGTGTCATGGGAAACTATCTATAGTGTTAGGAAATAGCAATTGCAATAGCAATTCAAATATTTAACGTATTTCATATATGATGGCCGTTCAAGTCAAACCGGGACTTGTGATGAAATTTCAGGTGGTGTACAGAAGATGACAAGCACAGTATGGTGATAAGACTTTTAACTCTTATAGAAGGCCGTACATCCATGAATTGCAAAGTTGCTCAGAGTGTACTATAGTCAATCCCTACACACAATCATTCACCAACTCCACTTGCACATTACAGAAACTAAGCTGGGAATTATTGTCACATCACCCATACAGTTGTAACGAGGGAAATAGGGTACAGCTCCTTTAAGGGCGGAGTGTTAGATGTGTGCTCAGACCACCGATACCTGCGCCACGAGACCCGCATGCGTGTGAGCTCGTTGGATTCTTCCTGCATTACTTTCTTTGTTTTGATGCTCAACGTGTTACTTTTGTTATCTCTTTATTTTGTTATAAACCAGTGACGCTGTGAACAGAGGAAATAAAGCGCTGAAACCTGTGAAACACCACCTGCGTGAGCGTTTGCTATTTTTCTSCTGTTAAGCTGAGTCAGGCGAGCTATCTGTTACTACTTCCCGGACTCGCAAGCGTTACACAGTCCTGACCTCACTCCAAGTCATTTTCACATGTTTGGGCCATTAAAGGAGTTCCTGGAAGGCCAGCGTTWCAGACATGAAGTATTCTGTCCAATCATGGCTTGGGCGTACCAAGACAACTTTCTATCTTGATGGTATCCAAACACTAGTGAAACACTGGGATAAGTGCGTTAGTGTAGCAGGYGATTATATAGAAAAACTATGTTGTGTTATTTTGCACAAATCAAGTCCGTTTTTGACTTGAACGACCCTTGTATAGATACCAAGACCTAAACATATCAGTCGTGGTCCTTTTTTTTTTCATTTGAATTTCATGAATCATAATTTTAAAAATTTGAACCAGTAAAGAATCTGAAAAAAAATTAGATTAAATATTGTTTAGTCAAAAATCAATACCTTTATAACTTTTGCTACAAACTGAGTTTTCAAGATCGGAACGAACATTGAAAAATATTCATCTTTTCATCTTGATTCACCTTTTTCTTTAATAATAAAGCATAATTCTGGTACATTAACTCACACAAGCGGTATATAAAAGGAGTAGCCTACCTTGGTCATGGAGTGAACGCCAGCGCTGGGTCCAGGGACGGTGTCAGGTGACTGCTGCCAAGACACAATCAATAAAAACAAACAGAGTCATAATGCTACTTAAACAGCACAGTTCAGTTTCCACTGACTGATAATGTGATAATGGTGAAGCCAAATACATGCTCTATAACCAAGCTCTATATCCTGTTCTTATATACAGTAAGAGCTGTGTAGGACTGTATACACCTTTACAGCAAGTCAAAGTGTTTGTGGAGCCTTGAAGCCAATAAAGGTTAATATTGACAGCTGCTATATAAATGAACAGACAAACATTATATGTTGTACCTACAGCAAGTGTTATACATGTTATATATGATGCTAAAATGACTGAGAAATAAAACATGTTAGTAGTGCAGTGTGATGCATTTACAGCATCCTTAGTAACTGTGCGATCAAAGTTAAAGTGCTTTAAATTAGTAATTAATAATTTTATTTATATTTTGGGAAACAAGACCAGATAACTGTAAGTAGGATTACAGTCGCAGTCCTGGCATTATTTCTGGTATAGACAGTGCTGGCGTTTTCCTGCATAGTGGGAGGGTTGATATTTAWTTTTTTTTAAATGCATGTTCAGGTCAAAATGACTTTAGGTTTAAAATCAATTACTGCTACAGATATGAACATTTTGAGCACTAGACAGACACAGACCAAAATGCATTWGTTTGCTCACTATGTTAAGTGCTTAGCCTGTTAGAGTCCCTGAAAATACTTTGAATCGTCCTTTTAGAAGGGTCTTTAGCGTAATTATTTTTAAATAAGCTTAACATAACCGTTTGTTTATTGATAATTTTTATACTTGTCTTTTGCTTAAGGTTAGAGAAATATGTATATACTGTAGATAGATAGATAGATAGATAGATAGATAGATAGATAGATAGATAGATAGATAGATAGATAGATAGATGTGTTTGTCGTACATTCTCGAGCCACTCCTCATTTCTTCATTTAAAATTAAATAAATGATGTAGATTCTTTTAAATAAATATGTGCCTGAACATACTATTTAAAAATTGGTGGTTTGTGTAACACCCTCAACAGCATACTCATTTCCCCTCTTGTCTGTTCCAACCACTCAACATTGAGCATCACCAGTATACTAATTACTGCCCTGATCATACGTCATCATCTGCACCTGTTTCTTACTGGTTCATCCATTAAGTTAGATCTTTTTTAGGCTTGAATGATTCACAGGACAATGTGTGACTTAACAAACAAAAACATTCCTCTGAAACTACTCAGGTACACGGACTGGACAGAAACTGAGAGCGAAAAAAGCACATAATGAACTGGTGAACTGACTAAAGAAAAAAGCAGCCTTTAAAATCAGTCTCACTTTTCCAGATCTTCCTAATTATCCACCGCTGATCTGTTTCATTTAGATTTCATTCCTCAAAAAAGCAAAAGTGATGGTTCTTATTTCTCGAAACATTCCACAGATTGCAGACGAATGCCGAATTCAGACTCTATCCCAGATGCTCAGCCAGGCAAGGGTACTTCATGATTCAGTCTTTTATACTASCAGGCATGTGGATACAGTTTAAAATTTACTGTGTGTTTATCTCGACCCTCACACCAAATGCCGGAAAAAGACAGCAATATTGGTACTGTACATTCTTCAGCTAAAATAAATAAATAAATAAATAAAAATAAATGAATCATGTATCATAATAAAGACAACAAAACCTGATAAAATGAAAGGAAAAATGAGCGGGGTTGCAGAAATATGTGTTAAGAGATGTATTTGTTATTTGTATCACAATTCTCGATTCTGATGATGCTGACGGCCGCTCACTTCAACTACAGTAGATACATAAAAAAAAAAAGGTGCAACTCTTGATATGGTGATGGTGGTCGTGATTTCTACAGTATGTGGATTTCTATGTAGATTTATTGAAGATTTTTGAAAGAAGTCTTCAGTGTCAGCACTTTTTATCAGTCAAAAGAAAGTCTACAAGCTGGAGGACACCTTTTCTTAATAACTTCAAGGTTGAGAGAAAAAGGCAAAAGTTGATGAATTAGAAATCAGGAAATGAAACAGCTTCTATAATGGGCATGATAACTGGACCTAAGATGTTTAAGATGTTTCAAAAATGTTAAATGTAACTAAAATTGATTAAAAAAAAAAAAAGTAAACTGCAAATAAAAGAAAAAAAAAACATTCCTTGTTGCAAAATTATTGGGAAAAATATCTTTAGGGTGGTAACAGTAATTACACTTTATCCCATCCTGTTGTTGATTGTTTCTCTATTACAGGAAATACGTGTTTTATTCCTTACCCAATGTATAAAATGTGGGGCAACCTGCTATACTTTCTGCTGTTGGAGGAAGTATAATTCTGCCCTGCTTTTAAAACAAGAATTTGTCAAAATTTGAGATAATGAATATCAGACTACTCTGGTTCAAGGCGCAGGTCGGGTGCCCCTCTAAGATAAAGTGCTACAAACATGCTGTTGGAATACACACACAGAAATCGAAAGAGACAGACAGAGAAAAAGAGAGATCATATCAACAAAGCAACATATCTGCTGGACTAGAGTTATCTCCGAGGACGCTAAAGCATGTGTGGGCTTTGTTTTGGCTACAGTGAAAAAGGTGTGCGTGTCCCTATAGATTTGCTGTGGGCAGAGGGCACCAAGCTTGGCAGCGAGCGCAGCAGACAGTGTTTGGGTTGAGAGGGAATTGAAGCACACAGGCTGGCTACTCAAGCACAAAGATGTAGAACAGAAAACGCGGCAAGCACAAAGCCTTCCCACGAAAGAGCAATCTTACAGGAAAACAGAAAGACAGGCTGGCGCAGAAACACAGTGCACATCATCAGCTTCCTCTCCTTCAAGGACTCATCCTCCTTTACCTTTCATCACCCCTCCCTCTCTTTTTCTCTCCTCCAGGCCTGTGAATCATGACTAGCATTTTCTTACATCGGGTTAGTATGCGCCTCTTGTATCTGGATTGTATCTGGAGAGCATGTTAATTAAACTTTAATCAATGTAAAGTAGTGAACATAACTAGGATAACGGATAATGTTCAGCTACTCAACTTATACATTCTAAATGAATTATCTTATTTAATACTAACCAACCTAGCTAGCAAGTTTGATATTAATGTGTAGCTAGTCCAGTAGTTAGCTTTCAGTAAAACTAGAAATAGCTAACATTAATCAGCTAGCTGCATTTTCTGCCATATTTGTTGCTCTATTAGCTAGCTAGCTAGCTAGCTATTTAGATATAGCCACCACACTAAAGATTCACTCTAATGTCTCCCTTTATTGCAAGCTTTAAAGAATTAACAACTGCTTCCTTAGTACTTTATTTTATTTAACATTAATMAAGTTAGCTAGCAATTTATCCATTTACTCGATGTGTCAGTCATGTGTTAACCTACTTCATAGCTTTAAGAGTTAACTAGCTCTTTATGAGCAGGTTAATATCTTATTTTATTTAACATTGACCATGCTAGCTGCTTAGCTGCTTATGTTTAGCTTCTACAGGTATTAAAACATCACTATAATCAGTTATCTCTGACAACAACCAAATAGCTACAGTATGTAGAGCCGTATTTCATAGCTCTGKTTATTAGCTAGCTGWTTATATTTAGCGAACAWGCTCAAACGACATAAAATGCTCAAAATAACATAGCTGAATGTAAWTAAAGGCTGACAATWATGTGCCAGCTAAATAAAATGAGCTTTMATATTTAAAKTGCTTTAAATCTCTACTATTTAGYTAACATTCTCCAATGAGGAGCACTCATTATAATAGCAGTTACAGTATGCTTTGTTGTTCTTAAAGCGATCTCAAGTTACCTTTATTTAAAGCTACAGTTGACGCTTTACAGTTTTCAAACCTTTATGAATGAATTTGAATTCATGAAGCCCGAGTAAAATCATAAAAGGACACAATTATGTTCTTGATTTCATTTAGGACTCCCACATCACCACATCGCTTTGTTTCCTGTACTGGCATTTAAACACCCATGCTTGCCTACAAACTGAAACGAGGCTAGCCAACTACCTGGAGGCACTCATCTATCTCTGCTCTACACCACATCCCTACTGAGCCTCTAGCACAGCTCGATTTCACCCACCGGAAGAACTGAAGRTATGGGAAAGATGACCATAATGTCTCTCCTTTGTGTCTGCACTCTGTTTTCCAACTGTACTAACTTCTCCCTCTCTCTAATATTTTAAGCATGAGAGCATTTTGTGTTAGCGTAAGGACAGCAAAAAGGATATTTGTCAAGAACGGTGGGAAATATAAAGCACTTCAGTAAGTCGCTCTGGATAAGTGTGTCTGTTAAATGCTGTAAATGGAAATGGAATGTAAATGAGATGTAAATTTCAGCTCGTGGCACAATATGTATGATATGGTTTCCCCCTTTTTTCTTTTTTTTTTAAGCAGTTGCCTGGCTACCTGTGCGGTGACAGCAGCTGCAGTGAAAACAATGACAATGCTTTCCATTGCGCCATTCTCACTCTTATTTCTTCTGTTTAAACTATGCCTACGTTTACATGCAAAGATTTTAGCCAATCTGTATAAACTCGTTCCGATTGCCGATTCCAAATGAACTGTTCAGATGTATCCTAAACTGTAGACAGTCTCAGTTTATATGGTATGTATGATAAGTTATACTGCGTGTAATCCGATCTAGTTATGAACATATGGGGAGTGARGTTTAGTGTCAACGTTACCATAACAACAAGAAGCATGTGAAACCAGTCAGTATGATAAACTGCTTAATCGCACAGCTAAACATGCAACATGAACTGTTTTCTGACTTTATTTATTTATTGCAGAAAGACTGCAAGACAAACAGCAACAGAAAATGAAAATCAGACAGAAATGATCAGATGGATATTATCCTCTATCCTCTAATTATATATGTAATTTGGTTTGGCTTTGGGTGGTATACTCTATTCCGATTAAGGTGCGTACATTTTAGTCAGATTACTAACAAATAGATGACAGGATCATGGGCACCCAAGCCTCGCACCCAAGGGATCAAAGGTCAGCCTGTCTGGTCTGATACCACAGCAAAGCCAATGCAGCACAAACTGCAGAAAAAAGTGAATCCTGACCATGAAAGGAAGGCAGCCGAACACCCTGTGCACTACTGTCTGCCATACACGGGGAAAATCAAGCAAAGAGTTCCAGGGCATCGACCCGACCTCCAAACTCCCCAGATCCCAATCTGTTCAAGCATCCATTTGATGCTCCAAATAAACAAGTCTGATCCATGGAGGTCTCACCCCGCATGCCCACAGCAACCAAAGGATGCACTGCTGATTGTTGATGTCCGAGGGTCAGACATCACAGCACACCCACAGAGGCCCTGCGAGGCCCTGCGGAGCCACACCATGAAGCACTGGTGTACAAGTAGAACCAAAACCCTTGTTTGTTTTATTGCTAATGATTTTAATGCTATGGCTAGCTAAATTCAATAAATGACATTGCAAAAAAAATAATTTCCAAGGAAATTTTGAAATAATGTGTTTTCTACAGGTCTAGACAGACTTCAAATATTGCAGGCCACACYTTTACATGAATGCAATTACACCTACACTGTCACGCAGATGATAAACATCCGACATTCAAGCTGAACAAAACGACCAATTTGTTCTAGACTGAGCTATTTTTTGTGCAGACAGCTGACATTTCATTGTTGACCATTCCAAGCTCTAGCTCGAGTCTGGTTATGAAAAAGTGGAAATGTTGCTGAGATGAAAAAAAAAAAAAAAACGATATGTGAGAATCGAAGGTGTGAAAGAATCAGGAATATGGGAAAAGGGAAACGAATATAAAAGGAAAGTCTGGGGTTTGAAATAGCTTTCTTTTTGACGCAAACCTGAAGGCACTGCACTTCAGTAGGAATAAGGAGTGCCGGATTCACACTGAGAGGGGAAAAAAACAGAAAGAGTAGAAGAAACACAAGAAAGGACAGGAAACAATGGAAGGTGAGCGAGAAGAAAGAGGAAGAAAAGGGGCACCCTGGTGCTGTTATCTATGTGCAGACATCAAAGCCTCTGCGAGGAGCATGTTCCTGTGTGCAGCATGTAGAGTGCAGTGGGTGTGTGGGTCATTATCTGTGAGAAATGGATTACTCTCAGATTAGAGTGCTCAGTGAGGCTTGGCACTGGAGCTCCGAACGCTCTCTCTCTCTCTCTCACACACACATACACACACACACACACACACACACACGTATAAACACGTAAACTCTGCTTGCAGTGACACGACTCGCAAATAAATCTGTCACATCAGATGAATGCGAAACGAGATTGAGAAAATCAAACAAGCTCAYCCCCTTCTTTGCATTTCACTACGGTGAACAAGTACAGGAAATCCACTTGAGAGGTGCGTCCACCTGTCTGTCTACACAACAAATACCCCAGTACACTMATGCCGTATACACACACCAGGACATGCAGAAATWTATACAGAAATATATAAAGATTTTTTTTTTCAATCCTGTAGATCCTCTGGTGTCAAAAATGCTTCCAGCTTCATCTTCCTCACAYTCTTTTCTTACTCTAGTGGAGGAATGAAAGCTTGTTCATTGAGCACTAATATTCCAACAGAAGGCGTTCCATGTTGTACGACAGATTGCAAATGTCAGCATCATCACATAAAGCTCTTAATACCTATAATCAGATCTCAATTATAGGTAACTTTATTTAAACTTTATTCCCGATTTCATTTCCAGGAATCAAGTGTCTAGTTTAAAACCCATAAGAAGCACAACATCAACACTGACAAGTCTGCAACATCCCCTGCTATAAATAAACACCTACGCCGACGTTAACAGCCCCAAACCAATCTAGTCCCCCGTCTCAATAAAACAGATTAATGGATCAAACCACATCATTGTCCTTTCTAAAGTCTATTTGCACAGAGTCCTCAAATCAAGTCAAATGAGACGGAACCTCCGAACTGCTCGCTAATGGATGAAACCACAATTAAGCAAGGAGGAGTTCTGAATATTAATGCAGATGGTATGTACAACTGTTCTCGATACAGCTCATCAATTTAAAAACGGAAACATCTGAAAACTTTGAAACCAAAACTCTTTAATCTTCATTAAATCATGTACAAGATAAAATCCAGTCAGAACACATTTGCTTTTGTCCTTTAAGCATCTTATAAATTTGGACACCATGCAGGAATATAATATCCAGCCAATATTATGTCAAATTTGACCTTCCCACCTATCATCCACCAGGAGAGAATATTCAATACATGCAAAGTATATCATCTACACTACACTAAATGCAATGGATGGAAAGTACTATATAGGATCTTTATTCCAATAAATAATGCATGCATTACATGGAGTGATGTATGTACCTTTATGTACAAAATTTAAGTCTTTAACTCACACATCATACTGTACCTCAACAATTTGTCAATTTCCGTTAAAGAATACCAAAGCCAGCCTTTATTTTTTTTTCTCTGTTTTAATGAAACAACAAAAAAAGGCAATTTGTCGTGATGTTACAAAGAAACTGAAACAGAATGCTCCATTGATGAACAAAGATTTTGTTTATGACTGTTGCAAAGCGCTGACACTGGAGACTCCTTCCTAAACTGTCACCATGCCGACAAGTATKTAATGCTGCACAATTAGCTGCTACAAAATGATATAAAAATGATGAATAAAAAGAATAATATATGCATCGTTGGGAATTTATATAAGGTTTGTCRATAATTTTAATAATTCTGTGTTAATAAAGAAATATTGACGAATATCCTTTTTAAGAGGTGGCATGATGGCGTAGTGGAAAGYACTGTGGCCTCGCACCTCCAGAATCGAGCATTCGATTCCTGCCTCTGGTCTGTATGCATGTGCATATAAATAAATACATTTGAATATAAAATGGTACGTTTAATATTTAAATATCATTCTTTAAATCACAATCACAGTACGTATCAAAATGACTGCAAAGTGATTTTTTTGTTTTGTTTTGTTTTGTCAAATCATGCAGCCTTGCTATTATTCCTATTTTTCTTTGTATAAGAACCTGTGTGTCAAATAAGGTTTTGGTTGTTCTGTCAGGTTTAAAACTAAATAACTAAACTGTATACAGTACTGTGTAAAAGTCTTGAGCCCTCCCTCATTTCTAAATATTTTGCTTTTGTCTTGTATTTTTAATGTATCCTTGATTAATAGTTGTCTGGACTTCCTAAAGGATGTTTTTGGCTCTCAGTTTTGGCAAGTTATTGGGTCTCATTTTTAGTTCAGTCCCTGTCATAGGAAAGTTTGAATCATTCAAGCAAACAAAAAAAAACAAAAAATTAAAAACATCTAATTTAAGGCATGAACCAGTAAGAAACAGATGCAGATGTTGCCAGATGATTAGTATACTGGTGGTGCTGAATGCCGAGTGTTTGGAACAGATGAGAGGGGAAATGAGGTTGCTGCTGAGGTTGTTACATGCCACATAAAACAACTATTATCTTTGCAAACTGTSAGAGTAAAACATTTTTTCTCATTTCTTTAATTTAACCGATATCAAAGACTTTTGTGCCGTTTTATACACTATATACAGTAATTATAGCAATTTTCTAAACCACACACAAAGGATATTCATGTGTGTCTTGGAGATTGTGTCCACTACAGAGTCAYCMCAACCTACAGTATAATGTAGTTTCCACACTAATGTCTAGGAGAGAAAAATCAATCAAGACCTTTAGAATAAGATAAAGTGAAAACAAAAATCAATTTGCAACCAGCTTCTCCAAATGAAGAAAAGCGAGGTCTCCGAGTATGCGCCCTGTTATGCAATGTTCAGTCATTCATTTGCAATGTTCGCTCTAATCAATACTGTCATTTCTCGCTCAGTCATGTGGAAAATAAAAGTTGGAAACGATCCATACAATGGCAGCACAAGTTCCAACAGATCCACAAAGATCCACACCCCAAAAACTCTGCACAACAATCGTCCCCRCTCTGAATGACATGTATTCCCACGCTTAATTAAGCTCGAAGACATCAAGCGGTTGATCTGACACCGTGCATGAAAAGAGTAGAGGGCAGGAAATGAAAAGCCGTGATGCTCCAGGGTTACTCCGCTTTGGGGGGAAACATTTTGTCCGGCTACAGATAATTAGCAGGGAAAGCACATCAGGTCAGGGAACTGTACAGCACAAGCAGGAACTGAAACGGTGCAYGCTGACTAACTGCCGATGACATTTTACCTGTAGACTTGAGTGGGAGACAAGTGAGACAGTCCAGCTTTCATTTTAAGGCCACTCGGTCATCACGGCCCGGTGCACCTGTCTACAAGGGCACGTCTCATTGACTCACGAGGATGCCTGTTACACGCGTTGCAGTGCACGAAGGATAGGGACTTTCGGACTGAGGTGGACATTCTTTTTATCATTTTTATGCACTTTTAACCTTGAAAAGTGAAAGTGGTGCAAGTAAGAAGAAGAACATACTGTACTATTGGGAACATTATAGATAGATAGTACAATTTAAAATGACATCATACTTTTATCTGCTTTTAAATACAATAAAGTTTAGATAGATAGATGAGTGACAAACAACTGTAGGAAAGCCTTCAGTGTGAGTGCTGTTTCGTTTTTTTTTTTTTTCTTTTTCAATAACCCCTACTAATGCCTTCTTTTTTATTATATCTTATAGCGCTTAGAGAGAGTAACCCCTATCAGAAGCCTTTCACACCCACACGTCTTTTCCCCTTCAGTGAACTGCCTTTCCCACTGAGGGAATTTTATTTGTTTGGTCTTATTCCTGCTTTGGCTGAAAAAAGCAGATAAGCAATGCATTTCACATCTCCTGTCTCATCATAGTAAAGTTATTACAATAATAAATGTAACTGCTAAACTGGAAATGCCCCCCCCTTCCTCCATGCAATATTATAGAGTATATAATACATTATTGTATTTCTCAGCATCGTGTGGTGTGAAGTTTACTGCTACTCATCATGCTCCAGGATATATAGAAATGCACCATACAACCTAAAGCCAAATCATGCAGCTTTCTACCAATAGCTTGTCATGTAAGATATTTATTACTTAATGAGACAACTAGCAAATCAAGCAGTGCTCCCAAAAAGCAATAATAGTCCTTGTGGGATTAGGAGATGTGTACAGTATTAGTATTCAAACTGGAAACATTTTTATACCAAGTTTCTTATGTAAGAGACGAGGAGATAACTTTGCATAAGAAATATTACAAAAGTTAAAATTATATTTTCACCAGCCCAGAGTTTTATTTACTCAACATCTTTCAGCAGATACTGCCAATTGCATCTTTCTATTTTTAAACTAAGATCTGGTTTGTTCATTTTGCCATTTTTTAGATTAAAACAATAGCAAAACCGCCACTAAACTATGAGTACTGTGCATTTACAGTATATTAACACTACAACCTAATTTTCCCAGTTGAAGCTAACTGGTCTGACATTAACAACAGCTACAGCTACAACCATTGCAGACTGGTTTATAACATAAAAGTAAAAATATCAGGAATGGAAGTCTTACTTGAGACATCAAGCTAAATCTGTTAGAAATGTTGAAAATGGAATATTCTCACACACACACACACACTGTGGCGATAATGTTTGTCATTTTTCCCAGTTGCACACATTTGCATCTCCACTTAAACTGTGGCTGTGACTCATCCAAACACCCACTGAAACTCATCTGAAACAGGCTCAGAGCATAACATAAAACATTTAGTGTGAACTCACTCACAGCCTTCTAAACACAAAGACATTAAAAATACAGGAAAAAATGACATCTTTTTGACATCATCATTTTGAGAGTGTATCTTTATGTCGGTTTGTGGTCACTGGGATTTACACTGCAAATATTGTCGTAATGATTAACAACTGATAAACCATGGCAGGTCTTGAGGGAAGTATGGTGCCTATCCTGTTCTTAGATCACAGTGAGGTAAACCCAAAATGGAGCAATAAATCAATAAGGAAGAGTTTTTTTTCTGGGGGAAAACATTTTACCGATCATCATTTACTAAGAAGAGTGTTTCACAATACATTTAAAGCAATTTTAGCGTTTATCATGAGGTGTGCATGTCCCTACTATACCGTCTTGATGTTGACC
>QMIH01002168.1:9279-19387 GCA_003987875.1 Clarias batrachus
TATGGCAAGAAAAAAGCAAGTAAATAAAAACAAGTGGTCATCATTACTTTAAGAAATGAAGGTCAGTCAGTCCGAAAAAATTGGGAAAACTTTGAAAGTGTCCCCAAGTGCAGTCACAAAAACCATCAAGCGCTACAAAGAAACTGGCTCACATGCGGACCGCCCCAGGAAAGGAAGCCCAAGAGTCACCTCTGGTCTGTACTGTATATTTTTTTATTCTTTTTATCATAAACTTTTATTATAAATGTTATAATAAAATTATTGTTTTTTTCCTGTCTCTTCTTGTAGCTACAGTCATTAACAAACATATCCTGGACATGTATTATAATCATACTGTTTTAAGATTGCAGGATAATACGATGCCCTTATTAAGCATTTCATTCCAGATTTATTTCTCTTTTCTGCTTTCCTGCGCTACACTTTTCTCTTCTGAGAAGGCTTTCCACTAGATCTTGGAGCATGGCTGACAGGATTTGTGTTCTTTTAAGAGCATTAGAGAGCTCAGGTGCAGATGTCGGGATGTTGAAGAGGCTCCAGTTTCAGTTCATCCCAAAGGTGTTCAGTGGGGTTACGTTCAGTCAGGCCAAATATACCTCATATACAGGCCTCTGTGTAGGACACTCGAGTTAACGCACCATCTTCATGGAGCTGGTTTTTGTGTGTCTCATCATCATACTGGAACAGGTTCTCGTGTTTTTCTGACATATTGCATAGGGAAGTTCATTTCACTACTGGGGTGCAGGACAGAGAAGACTCTTGATGCAGGTCATCTTTGTACCTTAAGGAATGGTAGGTTGAGCTGAGTAAAACGAGATTTGTTGACTATCTTACAATAGGCATGGACTTTATTTTTCGCTTTGGAGAAAAGGCTGTGTAATTTAAATTGTAGATGTGATGAGGAATAAATTGGGAAGGTTGAATTCAGGATCAGTCATCCAATATCAAGGCACCTGAAGCACCTGAGTGGTCTTTGGAACCTTTTGAAATCTGCATGATCAATTCAGGTGATAAAAATTTTGAGATCCAAGAGTTCTCCAGGGTGGCAGATAACAAGATATTATTGTGGAGATGCAAGATGGATGAACAGTAGCTCAGGCTTTGTGGGTTTCAGTTTAACATACTAGCAGAAAAATGAGTGTCTGAGGTGGAGAATGAGTCGAATGTGGACCAGGTAAACCAAAAAGAAACATTGTGGCAGCAGGGGAGTGCCTGAGCATCAGCAGTAAAGATGCAGGTCGAACCAGCAGGTAACATGTGGTGATGAAGTAAATCTGTGTATCTGAGACAAACCTGTTTCTTTTGAGCTGGTTTGGTTTTGGTGAAGTTTTTTTTTTTCTTTTATGTGCGCTGAATGTGCGTATGGAATGAATAAACACAAGTTGAAATTTCCCCTGTTTCTCACACCCTCCACACCCTCACACACCACGGCTCCACAATACATGTTAAGAAACAGCTCTAGGGCTAGAACGTCGAGAGAAAGAAAAACACTAGGGGACCACACAGACCTGGCTTTAGACTAAAGGAAGCCCAAGGCAAGATTTTACTCAAGAGAACATCACCAACCGACACGGTTTTTACTCTAAATCACCAAGTCTGTATGAGGAGAAAACACAATGCATAACATGTAGGGTACGTATTAATTATTCAGAATGTTTAGATCTTAAAGGCCCCATAACGCATAGTGCTATAATGCTGACCGCTGCTAAATTTATCTTAGAGCCGCTGGGAAGAAAGCACGTGATCATGATGCTGGGACATTATGCAGAGAGAGAGAGAGAGAGAGAGAGAGAGAGAGAATACACCTAAAGATGTATGCAGATAGCTGATGCATGGAATGTGAGTAAGGTTCATCACCACTTCTATTGCTTTATTTTGTTGTAATTTGCATTTCAATCTAAAGACGGCAGCAGAGAGAATTCACCGATCAGTAAACTGGTGACAGGATCATAGGCACCCAAGGCTTATTTATGCCTGTGAGGAGTAAAGGCGAACCAGTCCTGTCCAATCCCAAGCCGATCCAGCACAACTCACCAAGTCAATGCTGACCATGATAGAAAGGGACCATGAGCCCACTCATGTATGCTACTGAAGGAACAGCAGACATTTCAGTTGATATGTTCTCAATGTAGTGCACATACAGTACTTGAAGTATTGTTGAGTTGTGGTGAATCTGGAGCCTATAACAGGAATACCGCATGGGAGAACACTCTGCAGGACCAGTCACACTTGGGGCAATTCTACCTATCAGCATTTTTTAAGAGGTGACCAGGAAACCTTAAGGAAGCCCACATGTGCATGGTGAGAACATTGCACATGTGGATTGAGCTGGGTGGCATTTGGTTAACAACAATGTCTTAATGGTTTAAAAGCATCCAGGGTTGTTTGAGACTCCAGTACATGAAGCTCACTGTAAGAACATAAATGCACAAAATAATGTTGACCCAAAAGGCTTCGCCAGCTGAAATGATTCATATCATACTGTATGTTAATTGTTATAAGTACTATTTACAGTATAAGATTTATGTGCCTGTGGGGGGGAAAAAAGACTTTGTCAGTGAGCCACCAGTGTTGTTTGCATCTTTACTTTTTTTAATTGGAGCAATCGCAAATGAGCACTGACCTGAAACGGAGATATTCTCAGTGGCATTATTTGCAATATCATCTCGAGGTGTTGCTGCTGGCTGGCAGGCTGTGAAATCGAGCAGGTTTTAATTTCACAACAGCGGAGAACAGCAGCGAGACAGCAGCTTTATAAAATTACCTCAGCGGGTGAGGAAAACAGAATTTTGAAAAGGTCTACGGTCAGAGTGTATCGCATGGCATCGGCTAAATCGGCCACCGGGAAGTGCTTTAATTAATTGGGTTTATCGGAAGTAGCTTTGTGCTGTGAAGCTATAAATCCAGCGGTTTATCAGATGCGATGAGGATCGGGCTGCAGCTGAGCAGTGCAGATAAGAAGTGTGACCACTGAATACACAGAGCACTTTAAATGGCAGATCAGTTTCCTGATTCCTTAGGACTCGATGATGATAACGTGACACTTCACTCAATTCCAGAAACAGAAAACTGACAGCAGGACCTGTATTACTAAAATATTAAACGTCATTTAAACCTGACAGTAATCACAGGACTGAAAGACTGAAGGTATTCACTCCACCATGAACTTTTCCACATTTTGCAGTGTTACAATCGAAAACGTCAATGAACTTGTGTGTAGTGGTTAGCACTGTCGCCTTGCACCGCCAGGGTCCGGGTTCGAACCCCGGCCAGGCTCGATTCCCGTCTCTGTGTGCATGGAGTTTGCATGTTCTCCCCGTGCTTGGTGGGTTTCCTCCGGGTACTCCGGTTTCCTCCCACAGTCCAAAGACATGTAGGTTAGGCTAATTGGCGTTCCCAAATTGTATGTGTATGTGTCTGTGTCTGTGCCCTGCGATGGATTGATACCCTGCCATGTGCCCTAAGTCTCCTGGGATAGGCTCCAGGCCCCCCGTGACCCTGAATACAGGATTAAGCGCTATAGATGATGAGTGAGTGAGTGAGTGAGAGTAAAGTAACCCATAATCAAAGTCACACAAAATGACTGGTATATTATATGTATTCGATACATTGGGCTGGAGACTATCCCATGGGAACTCAAGGAAGGATGAACCGCTTGGAGTCAACCTGTGTGTAATTAAAATGTCACATGATCTCAAACTATAATACAGCCGTTCCAGGAAGGAGTTTAAAGGGGCATGGAAAAAGCCATTCCAAGAGCGTATGATGATGCTACCCTCATGTTTCACAATCGAGATGATGGTCTCACGGTGATGATAGCATTGGTTCCCGCTAAATGTACTTAGCCACATTGTTCACACATGTCTACTTGCAAAAAAAAAAGAAAAGAAAAATCATCGGATTTATTTAGTTCCAGGATTGTTTGTTTGATATATTTTAGCCAGTTCCTGCATTAGGTTGCTAGCTAGCATTGTAAGTCAGTGCTTCCTGTATATTATTCAATGATTATGATGGATCGTATGTGCTTTGTAAGCAGCAGAAATCACTTCCTCTGCGACTAAAAATAAAACATCTAGCCACTGAGACAGTGCGAGGAGATTACCGATTGTCTGAGCGTGGGAGAGAGGCACTTCATCCATTTTTAAACGAGGATGGGAGACTGGCTGAACGTCTGAGAAATTGAAGGTTACTGCTGACAGGTGAAGTGGAATTGGAAGCAATAGAGGGGAGGAAGGAGGCGTGGATCAGCCTTGAGACGGCGGATTAGCTGAGTACTAGCGCTGTTCTCTTCCTCTTCATCATCCCTTTCATTTAAAATGAGTAGCAAAGACCTCCTGAGCACAAATACATCCACTCATCCGTAAGCAATCTGTTTGTTCCGACTCTTATCGACAGAAAAACATCATCATCATCATCATCATCATCATTACTCTGACCCCGTGCTACGGTTTTGTCACCATGATCCAGTTCACAATCAGTCTGGATTTGCATTCATTAATGTATTCGGGGGACGTTCTGGTTCCCGTAGAACAGGTTTCTCTTTAAATTTATACCTTTAAATCCTCATCCTCACAACTCACCTTATTGAAGGCGAATGAATAATATATCATCTTTAAAATTGGATTCTGCAGTATTAAGCAGGAGAGAACTGAGAATCCCATCAGCGCTTTATATATAAATGAGCGGATTATTGAAGAGAGAGAGAGAGAGATCTGAGGGAAACCGTGGGTAGAAAGCAGCACTGATTCTGAGGCCTTGTCCATAGGTTTTTATTTTTAAAGTTCCATCAAAAATAAATCATAAAAACGGAATAACGCTGAAAGGAAAAACGTAATGAGGTTGCAGGTGTACGACGTCGATATTATTTAAAGGCACGTAAATATTGTAAATTTGCTAATTAATATTCCAAAGTTTACCACCAACCAAGTTCAACACTAGTTTATTAAAGTTTATGATTCTGCCCATGCACGATTGAGTTTTCATAAAGTGTGACCGATTAAAGGCTGCTGATGCTGTGAAAGCACCTTGTGAAGCTGATGTCACGATGCAACTGCATTAGCATGCATCCGCCACATCCATCAATGGAAAGGCGGCACAGCTGAGCAGATCTCATCTGGGTGGTGGTTTATGCTCGCTACAGCAGCGACGCTGATATATCACACGCCGTTCTGTGCTGCCAGCGTTTATTTTGTGCTGCATCTCCGCTCCGTTCTTCTTTAAGCCTGCTGCGTCTGCACCTAAATAAAAAAGGATATTTCAATTTACTGTTGCATGTTTCATGGAAAGTGAAGAGATGCTCTCGAATAAGAATCAGGAGTTGATTTAGCCGCAGGGATCGGGGTATAATCATGCTCACACGGAGAGCCACCGAGGCAGAGAAGCCAAAGCATGAAAACGGAAAGATGGTGAAGTTATACTGCTGCTGTGGTGGAGGAAGCTATTGAAGGCCAGCGTCATGGAAAAGCTCTTATTCAAGTATCTCTTCAGCATGCATTTTTCCGCTTGCCTGTCAGGGCAGTGGTGATGAGGATTGAATCTAGCAGGAGGCCGCATGCATTCCGAGTGGCAACACAAGCAGATGTTTAAAAAAAAAAAAAGGAAAAAAAAGCTGATTGCGCCACAATCCCAATTCCTATTAGCATTTTCCTGCATTTTCTCATTAATCACAGTAATGCGTCCACATCGTCAGGGCCGCCGTGTCTGCGTGCGCATTCTTTTCTTAGAAAGAGCCGATAATGTACACTGCTCCTGAACGGCGTCCACGTGGCACGTGTGCACATAAAACCATTAACCTGAACTGCATTTGCATCGCATTAGCATTTGAAATAATAATCCAATTTAAAATGGCATTTGGTAAAGTTTTAAATGCGATGATTGCATACAGTGTTTCGCAATGAATGTGCTCCCTGCAAAAGCTGAACTGGCTCTGCTCGTGCAAAAATGACCAGGTTTCTTCTTATTATCATTACTGGAAATGGTGCATCAGACACCGAGCTAACATCATTACAGAGATTGCTTTTAAATGAACTCTTTGGCCAACGGTTTTATAGATACGGATCATCCGAAGACGTTTATTTATCGTGCTGTAGACAAAAGGAATTTGTCCTTACATCTTTCGCAGGAGCTTTTATACTAGACGCATGGTGCTAAAGAAAATCCAATTAGTTGTCTGTCATCTGTTGAACAGTTTTCATCGAGTAAGTTCTAAACAGTTTGTAACAAATTGAATTCTCAAGGCTCTATCTCTTTTTTTGCAAATATGGAGGCCTTGAGATCTCCATCCAAGTGTCCCTCATCCTTTCCACCACAATAAACCCCATGTCATACTGTATCTCCTGAGATTCAGTCCAATGCCATTTTTCTCTTTCGTCACATCTGCTAACAGGCGTCAGAGCTCATTCAGTGCCAGGGAGGAATCAAGGGATGGGTCCATCTCTCTGCTGTTAGAAAAATCTCTTCCCAGGTAATAAAAAAATTTGAAGAAAGCCAGAACATTTGAGCTTTAACAGCTTTCCCCGGCTTCCCGTCAGTCACATCCATCAAACCCTTACAGCCATAATAGCTTATTAAGCAAAAGTGAGCGGAGTAGTGAAAGCTGAGGATATGAAAAATTGTGCTTGTTATATAACACTTACTCCGTACATTAAAGACTGAAGTGAAATAATTTTACTCTAATTATCCAAGATGCGTCAACACCGTTTGTCAAAATATTGGTTGCACATCTTTCTCTACACATTTTAACCCTCTAGAAACTCCAACATATTTGAATCTACATGCATTTTACAGTGTTTTTATTAATGCTGACACGCACAGTTTCTGAAACTATCACTTACTTTTTCAGAACTTGACACACACACACACACACACACACACACACTTCATTTTACACTTCTAGAAAAAGTAAGCACTTCATCTGAAACTATTTTAACACTTTTGGTGAGGGCACCGTTTCCCAGAGGCATGTTCTCTCTGACCAGACAGCAGCGGGTGTACCATCTGCGGGTGTGGGTGTGATATTGAGGGCTGGCATGCTCATGGATCGGTGTCACCACAGGCCTCCTCCATCCCCTGGAGAAGGGGTTTGTGTCGAGGGGGTAACTGATAACAGACCTGCTAAAGGCATTCTGCAAAGATCTCTTCTGTGATATTCAGGAACTGTGAGTTCAGTGGCAGAAGATTCATAAAATAGTGAATGGATGATGAATCGATTGTGTACCTCAACAATCTATTTCCTTCCCAGATGACAACAAACCTGGACTGCTCTGGTCTGTTCCTCTGGTCGTAGGGAATATGGCCGGAGGGTTCATTAAGATGATGATGACGTGTTCAGTGACATGTGGACAGAGAATGGCATGATGGTGCATGACAGCATTGTGTATGATGGCTGCACATATTGTGATGTTGCCACTAGAGACATTTATTGATGTCCTGTGATGTTCCTTGTTTTGGCAACTAAGCCAGCTTCATCGACGTACAGGAACTTGTAGCCCACTGCAGTGATATCTAGCAACATCACGCTCTGAAACATTCATAGCAGGAGGGTAGAGTGCTGTATGGCGGTGTGCATAAACATGAAGCAGTCAGTCCTGACACCGGAATACAGCAGCAATGAGAGGACCTACAGTACATGCCGTATATTCATATCGCAGATGTTTCACTCTGTCAGTGCTCAAATGCTCCCCAGAGCTCCTGCCTCGTGTGTCGATGATGCCTTTCCAGGAGACGGCCCAGTGCGCATAAGCTCACAGGCTTGATGAGTCTTCAAATGTCGTCAAATGATCCGCTGTTGCAGTTGTTGTAGAACTGTTCTGTTGTCTGCTCTGAGCATGTTCACAGTGTCACCTTCCTCGAGCAGGGGGTTGTCTGGTAGTTCTGTAAAAACATGACATAAAAAAAAAAAAAAAGAAATTCTAGTGTTGTGTTACTGTAACTACTTCTATGCACTGGTATTCTATTACACTGTTATTCCATTATCAGCAACACCACTGATGCAGTGCAGTTCTGTGAGTTGGGTAACAAGGTATGGAAGACTTATCTTTATTAAACACAGGGCAACCAACGTGGCCCAGATCTCGCCTTCTTTTATTCGTCCTCTTAGATTAGATTAGATTCAACCTTATTGTCATTGTGCATGTACAGAAAAATGCAGTAAAATGCATAAAATGCAGTTAGCATCTAACCAGAAGTGCATAAGTGGCCTTTGTGACAAACAAAGGCTTAACTTGTAACGACGTGGGTCGCGTGAGGGGCAGAGCCGTGCTTAAACTGTTCAGAACGGGCTGATCCGCAAGCTGTTACCATGCGGAGTTCTGAACAGGCAAAAGCACGGCCATTTATACACACGGTTGCTAGGCAACGCCGCCGTCAGGCAATTAGCCTGAATGAGCCACACCTGACGGCGTGTTTATTTAAGGGTCCTGATACCGGCGCACTTCGTGCGATCATTTAGGTAGCACCGGTGAAGGTATCAGGGCCAAAGAAAGAAAGAAAGAAAGAAAGAAAGAAAAAAAAAAAGACAGACAGCTGTTTTGAGACAGAGGCAAAGCCCCAGCCTCTGTCTTATTTAAGACGCCGGCGAGAGAGAGTGCGAGAGAGATAGAGAGAGAGCGGCACGCAGCAGTACAGCGTGCGCGCTTGGTACAGTTTGTTAGTGCACGAAGCACAAACACTCTCTCTCTCTCCCAAAAGTCCTCGGTAAGGGTGAACGCCCCGAGAGGACAAGTTTTGTTTTATTTTCCAGAGCCCCGTCCGTTCTCGCGTAGACAGCGGAGCTCTGTTTATTTTGTGTTTACAGTTTTCATTGGTTTTCCTTTTAAGTTCCTTCATTAATAATCCCACGCTATCTCCAAACGGGAGGGTCTTCCCGTGTGTATCACAAGCACTCTCACTATCTCCTATTTCATTCACCCACTCTAACGCCCAGCATAAGGGCTCTTATAATTAAAAAACATCGCGTGGTGCGGCTCTCAATACGTAACATAACTAACTTAGAATTACATTGTCATTCCAATATCAATACATTTATTTCAGAAATAACAATGATGTCCTGACATTTGTGTTTAAAAATTGTAACACCTACAATTTGATGTAGCTACCACTGCTTCAATACAATTCCTACATGGTGATTCCTTCCAGATCTCGGAGATGTCCTGTTTTCCACTGGCGTTCGAGTTTTCCTGAAGGATGTACATCATCCTGATGTTTCTGTCACTTTTTATTTATTTATTTATTTATTTTTACAGGCTCTGGAGTCTTTCAGAGCGGCTGAGATGTTCTGGATAAACGTGCCATTAATCATGTGAAGCACTCTGATGTCTGTAAACAAAATTTCCAGCAGCGCCGAGTTGTTGCGCTCTCTCAATTAAAGGCGAAGCAGAACAACAACAGACACTGCTCAGGAGTGAAGAGTGTGAATAAACAGAAATGAGAATGAATACACAACGCTCTGAAGATGTTTACTTTATGAAGAAACATGATTGCAGCGTGAGGATGAGAAGCTTGACTGCTGAAATGTTTTGATATTTAAACACTGCTCCGACTTATCGCTTAAAAATCTCCTGAAAGGCGCCCATTAAAAGTCGCATATTTTACTATTTCTTTAACAAGTGAAAGCAGGTCTCCGAGTGTGTGTGTGTGTGTGGGTGTGTTAATGCCTCAACTGAAATACCACTCAGATAATGCATTATTTCTCTGTTTCAGTGTTTATGTAAATGACCTACAGCTGAGCCATGTCCACCAGAGAAGAGCAGAGCTGAGGACTAAGCTGGGGTAGGGGGTCTTATTCTATGGGGTCACAATAGGGGGGGAAATGTAATGTTTTTGTTTAAACTCCAGTCAATACATACACTATATGGACAAAAGTATTTGTTCAAACCTGCAATGACATTGTGTCCGAATACACATCAGTCTTTCTTGAGACATGTCAGAAAATGTCCAGCACATAATAGTGTTTTTCTTTAAAATTCTGAAATAATTCATATTTTTATTATGATCAATTGTATGAGGTGAATCAACTCAGCATAATAAAATCCTTTTTATAATATTAAAAAATACTTGCAAATGTCAGTCTGTGTCAGTCTCCTTTAACTTCTTACAGCTAGGAAATCAATTA
>QMIH01002168.1:19481-37196 GCA_003987875.1 Clarias batrachus
AAAAAAAAATCATAACATTTTTTTTAACTCTAATTTTTAATTTGCTGCAGTTATGTCCTGAGTTTCAAAACATAAATAAAGTCGACATTCTTGAGGTCAACCAAAACTCCACGGTCCTCTTCATGACTCCCTGTTTGCTCTGTAACCTGTTCAACGGCTCAGGTTCTTGTAAGTTAGATTTTTTAAAAAATATATATTTTAAAAGATTTAACATTGATACTGCTTTAGTCAAAACCTTAACATGTCAACATCATCAGTCTTAAATTATATTAAACTTGTGCACATTTTTAGCAACATTAATGAATTTCAAGCACATTAAATATCCTTCAGCAAATTATGCAAAAACAAACTGGATCCCACATACATTTCAGACGTTATCTACCATAAGGTGGAATTTTGTCAACACCCACAGATGTCAACACCTTCTTGACAACTTGTTGACAAATACATCCAAAGTAAGTTTGATTGCATTACTTATGTAAAATAAGTTTTACCTTTTCTTCATAAAATCATTAGCTTTTAATAATTTCCTATTAAAATTAATTTATAAGCATTATTCATTGCTTAAAAAGGGTAAGTACGCTAAGGGCAAATTGGGAAAGCCAATCTTCATGTCTTTGGGAGAAAAACCACCACAGAAAAACAATGATGTGATTGGTTTTAACGTAACTTTATTCTTTCATGAGTTATTTACAAGTTTCTGACCACTTATAAAATGTGTTCAATGTGCTGCCCATTGTGATGGATTGTCAATGCAACTCTCTTCTCCCACTCTCCACACACTGATAGCAACACCGCAGGAGAAATGCAAGCACAGGCTTCCAGTATCCGTAGTTTCAGGTGCTGCACATATCGTATCTTCACACCACAGACAATTGCCTTCAGATGACCCCAAAGATAAAAGTCTAAGGGGGTCAGATTGGGAGACCTTGGGGGCCATTTTCTTGTGAAATTCTCAATACGTTTGATGCGTCACATGTCCCTCTTCCTACTGAAAAAACAAACGTTGGATCCAAGATGGCCGACTTCCAAATGGCTACCATGGTCACCACCCATCTTGAAAAGTTTGCCCCCTCACATATACTAATGTGCCACAAACAGGACGTTAATATCACCAACCATTCCCATTTTATTAAAGTGTATCCATACACTTTGGATGTGGCCAAGGGTGTGGCCCACCCTGTATTTTAACTTCATCAGTCCACAGCACTTGTTTCCAAAACGCATCAGGCTTCTGTAGATGTTCTGACTCTTCCATGAAGTTCTTGTCTGTGCAAGCATCGCTGCACAGTGGAACGGTGCACCACCACTCTTGAGTCTGCTAAATCTGATTTGTCTTTTTGACCAGCATACGAGCAGTTATCTCCGAGAGTTTTCTTGGTCTTCCATATCTCATCTTGACCTCCATAGTTCCCCTGAACTGCCATTTCTTAATTACATTCTCACTGTGGAGCCTTCTCCTCCATTGTGGGCATCATGACTTTCATTTTCAGAGTCTGACAAAGCTGCTTAGAGGAACCCGTGGTTATTGAGTGTCTGCACATGTGTGCACAAGGTTTGAAGAGTCAAAGTATTTGAAAAGCTTTGAAATTGGCATTTACTGATGATAGCTTTTGCCATGCATCAGATCTATCGAGCTGATTAAGGTCTGAAACGTTGTAAAAAGAATCTGAGACTCTGGAACTCTTAGAGTGTCCAAACTTTTGCACAGTGCCATAATAATGTTTTAATTTTTTTTTATTTTTGTTCAATTTATGCCATAAGAATTAACTATGCATGAATGTTTGCTGAAAATATTGTGCATTTTTTCCCCCATTTCCAACATAGACTGTTATCTATTATATCTTTTCAATTAAAAAAATCACCAAAATCTGTTATTTATCAAGGGGTGCCTAAACCTTTGCATAAGACTGTGTATACTATTATTTATTTATTTATTTATTTATATTAAAAACATGTTTTATCTCAGTTCTCAAGAATGGCTGGTACACTTCAATATGGTGTTGGTCCCCCTTTTGCAGCGACAGTATAACAGCTTCCACTCTTCTTGGCTGTCTATGAGATTTTGAAGTGTTTCTGTGTGAATTCATGCCCATTCATTCTGTAAAGCTTTTATGAGGTTTTTATAAGTGATGAAAGTTTGAGAAAAACTCAGAAGTGTTTAACACTCGCTTCAGTACTCGGTAATCTACTGTACAGGATATAAAAACTGCCAGAGTCGCTGATGCTCATCTACAGTAAGAGTGTTATATCAGTAACATGTCATCCAATGTATATACATCCAAAGTAGGTTTGAGTAAATACCCAGTTGAGTAAATACCAGGTTAAGTTAAAGCATTACTCCAAACATGTAGGTAAAAATACAAAGTTAAACACTTGAAAATATCAAACCCTTTATATGAAGCAATATAACTCGTAATTTTTAACTCATCATTAGAATTCCAGAAACAGTCTTTTACACAATCTGGTGGTATATAGCCTTATTAATACATGTAATTTTTATGATAACTAGATATTCTGTGAAATGAATTTATTTTTGTCTTTACACAACCTCCCTTGTTCTCTTTAAACAGATCTCCAGATCCGGTTATAGTAGTCCTTGAGGGCCTGGGTGACTATGTAGCGGCTTTAGGAGTGATGTTTGGTCAGGTCTGTGCTCTGTACATTGAATTCCAATATGTACACCGATGAAGTAATGAAAACGATTTCTATTGGACTTGGAGAGACTCACTCCCCTCAGATACACATGTTGAGAAACAAGCTCTTGTTGCAATAGACTTTTTTTTTTGTCTGACACATTGGGAAAAAAACTGCTAAACTGCTTGTTTTTAAAAATGGTTATGATATTGTAATATAACAGAACCAGTAAGATAACGATAAGCATCTGGTGTTATCCAGGTTTTTTATTGACCTTTAAGCAAAATACTGTGGAAACTGTATTCTCCTGATTTATGCGAATCACTGTTTTCACTTTTATTATTATTTTTTTCACTTTTATTGTGTTTGTGTATTTTAATTGTTGGGATATGATTAGGCCAACTTGTTTTGATAGAAAAGCAATCACTTCACCACCAAAATCAATGGGCTACAATGGGAGACAACTTACCTTTCGAGGTTTTCCATGTTCTACTGTAGTTTTCTTTTGATGGTCTTGACAAAAGCGCAGGAGGATTTTTCCGGTGTCGGCTACAGTCTCCCAGCCTGAAGAAGATGTCTCCACAGGACGACCTGGAGGAATTCACAGAGCTGTTTGAGAATGCACAAGCGATTGGTTTGGTCAGAAATTTACCAAGCATTCTGTTCGCTTCACCGCTGTGAGCAGAAGCTAATATCACGGCCCTGCAGCTGGATTACAATAACACAATGATGTTATTGTATTCCACAGAACAGAACAACAGCTATTTTTAGTTCCAGCAGCATTGCAGTGTTGTCGTAAATCTCTTCTTATACACTCACTAACAAGGTTTGCTCCATCCTCCCTGTTGGCTGGTGTTTTGTCCTAACCTAATCGGAAAAAAAAAGCATTAGTGAAAGCTTTTTTTTTTAACTTAAAAAGGAAACCTTTAACTGCATTTATGTTTGTTTTACCCTTTAAAGTATTTTCCTCACTACTGAACACGATGGTTTTGTTTAATATGGCCTCAAATGCGTGATTTCCTCAGTGGATCAACATATCGAAAAACAAAACACATTGCCATATTATGATGTTGTGTTCTGTCAAACACAATGACTCATGGGTAATTTGCCTGACAGGTCATACCAGGCGAACAGAGACCATTAGCGTGAGGCGTGTTTAATGACGCCTGTCTCTCTGGGCCAGAGTCACTCCTGATGGACCGCTCCATCCCTCCTGTCTCTCTGCTTGGTCAGTGGAGCAGTTGCTTCAGTCCCACGGCGAGAACCCATCTCCTGTAGCAGAACTCGATTTTATCATCTTTAATCGACTGGCATTTCTCAGCTGAGTGCTGTGAGGAGAGCCGGGCGCTGCCTCATCTCTCATCTTCAACAGGTAATGTCCTGCAAGAATGCTGACTTTTTTTCCTGTGATATTTAAGCTGTTTCATTTTAAGCTAAAACATTGAGGTACAGCGGTCAAATGTCAGATAGGCAATATGTGCAATATACACAGTACTAGATGGATTGATTCATTGGTGCTTTTTCTGTGCAATTTGAGTCAGAGCTCGTTTGGAGACAAAGCAGCATGAAGTGGAAAATGTAGAGGGAGTCATCAAAAGGAATCAGATTAGCATAATCAGATATGATCAGGAGCAGCCTAAAGGGCCTCCAGCTCCAAATTTAACACTCTGAAGAGATTTATAGGCTCTTCAAATCTGAAAGTTTACTCAGCTGCTCAACTTCTGTGTCTCTAAAAACTTGTCCTTGGATGGAGACCAATGCATGTTAGCATTAGTGCAACCTGGTTCTTGACTGTTTTGGGTCATGTTTCCTCTTTTCACAATTAAACTACAGTACCTTGTCCTGCTTCCCAGGCTGTGGTTGTTCAAGATATAACAGCTGTGGTTCAAGGGTGTTTTGGGCATTTGACAGCAGATCCCGTAATACACGTGATCCAGCTGAGTTACATGAGGCCAGTTACTTGGTTGTGGTTGTTCAGGCTATCATCACTAAAGGAACCTGTTGTTTTTGTTTCCAACAGCAAAACCTATTATCCAGTTCCCTTTCAAAAGCTACACTCGATGCTGCGCGTGAAAGCGCTGTGGAAAGAGGTCTCTGCTGACCGGTTGTTGAAGCATGTGTGTCAAACACACCAAAGTTTGGCCGGTACATCCTCAGCCAGGTGACGTCATCTGACCAGGTACACCTGGAGGTTATAAATAGGTTTGAACCGGAAACATCCTCAGGTCTTTTTGTCTTTAAGGCTGAATTATGTTTGTGTGTGTGCCTAATGATACTGCAGTTAAAAAACAAAAGAAAGAAAAAATATATAGAAAAGAAAGTGAAACTAATGGCTGAGTTTAGGAAGAGATGCTTACCTCTGTGCAAGAGGCTTCTCTCTGATGATGATTGTCATGCTCTTTGTTTTGAGTGTTTGGGTGAAGATCATGCTTTCCGCGGACTCGAGGGATAATGCGAGCACTATGATCTGTTTCCGATCAAAGCGCTTCATGCCTGGCTCGCATTGTTTTAAATCGGGAGCCTTGCTTCACTCTTGGGGTTCGCGTGTTGATCTGGCGGAAGCTCATGAGACGGATTTGCCCTTTTCTCTCGCGATCTCGTCGGATCAGGAAATTCCCACGTCTGCTTCTGAAGCGCATCTCAATGCCTCTCGGGCGTCGGAGACCTCCTCCATTCTCACAGGTGAGTTTACCACCCCAGGACGCTCCTCTCGTCGTGAGTGAGAGTATGAGGAATTACTGGAGGTTGTAACTAGGGCAGTCGAATGCCTACATCTTGACTGGCCTCAGGAACAGGTGAGTCCCAAACACTCAAAATTAGACGACAAGTTTCAGTTCGGTGGCCGAGGTGAGGGACCTCAACGAAGGTCCCTCCCCTTTTTCGTGATCTACATGACGAGGTAACTCGTTCATGAAGCAAACCTTATTCGTCCCGCATATTTGTGCCAACGACGTCGATTTATTCGGCAATCATTGATGCAAGCACGCAGGGTTACATGATGATGCCCCAGGTTGAGGAGACGCATTCTATCTCTCTCCTGGGTGCTCATCTTCACTGAAGAAGCCTAAACTCCCCACTAAGCCGTGTAGACTAACATCTTCGCTAGTGGGGAAAGCTTTCCAGTCAGCAGGTCAGGCCGGTGCAGCGCTGCATATCATGGCAGTGTGGCAGGCATACCAGGCTGGTCTACTGAAGGACCTGACCACCAGCGGGTCCATCGACCAGCAAGCCTTTTCAGAGCTTTGCTGAGCCATGGATTTGACATTTGACATCTGTGGCTGAACCTCACTGGCATCAAGCACAAGGAGCATCTCGCCTTCCGGCCTATTCGGTGATGCTGTGAATGCCCTCACCAATAGGTTTCTGAAGGCAAAATGCTATGAGGAGGCATTTGTGAGGTTTCTTCCCCGCCATGCTCAGGAGTCGGGACCGTCGGCCACCCAGTCCCGACTACTGTAGGTCCGGTTCTAGTGAGGCGTGAAGCGCAGAAGGAGAGTGTGGCAATGCGAGCAAATGCCAGGTCTGGTGAAATGCCAGGACCATGAGGGTGTCTCCCCCATGGGAGGGGCGTGCGGTATTCCAAGGGGAATAAGCACTCCTTCCTGGCAGCCTCAGGAGGCTGCCCAAATCTCTACCACCACTGGTGCTCCGAAGAGTAGTCACCAACGAAGTGTTAGGTGTTTGATTTGCCTCCTGCCATGTTTTCAGGACATGAAACATCTAACCCCTGCCCCCTCAACCTAGCGTTGTGTCCCTTTCGGAGAAATTGGCAGCGTGGAACCTACTGCCAAGTATATCTCCTTGGGCTCAGAGGATCCAACCTGTGCATCGCTCTCTGTGTTTCAACGGTGTGGTATTCACTTCTGTGAAACTGGAACAAGCACATTTTGCTAATTACAGACTTTGCTGGGTATAAGGGCCATAGAACATGTTCCCCTCCCAGACACACAGTCAGGCTGCTACTGCTGGTTTTTCTTGGTCCAAAAAAAAATAGGGGTGGGGGTGGGGCTCCTGAGGTTCCTATATGGTTCCAGGGCATCCATAATTCGAATGTTATTCATGACTTGGCTCAGTCTCGGGAGCTAGCGTTTCAACATCGACATGTCATTCTAGTTCATCATGAATCTTTAGGGTTGTGACTCAACGCCAAGAAAAGCGTTGTCTCTCCTGTTCACAGGACAACATATTTGGGGGCCATATGAGATTCAGTCTGAATACAGGCACAATTGTCTCCTGCATGCACGGAGTCCGTCTTTAGCATCCTAAGGAACATTAAACAAGGCCAGAAGGTGACTGTTCGTTGCTTTCAGAGAATCTACTGTAGGTCTCATGGCAGGTTCATCCATGGTGATACCTTTGAACAGGTATCACCATGGCCCTTGAACAAGTGAACCCTCTGCATATGAGAACCTTTATGTTGTGGCTGTGAGACAGGGGATTTCATTCAAGGGCCAATCCCCTGAGCAAACAGGATACGCGCCAGGGGCTTTGTACCCTTTCAAAGGATCTGGAGAGGTCATCTTCTCGCATGGCACACAAGTTGCCTCGAAACAATGGCTTATTTCTGGCCCTGAAATACTTCCTCCAGCTAAGAGGCTACCATGTCCTAGTCTGAGCAACACAATGGAAGTCTTCTATATAAATTGCCATGGTGAATTGTGTCCGAGCTGCCTTGAATGAGCTCAGTTGGGACCGTCAGGCTTAGCCACTGAAACAGGCGAATTAAGAGATCCTGGTCTTCCAGCTAAGCTAATAGAAACTATTCCAAGCGCTAGAGTTCTCTCTAACAGAAGTACTTATGCCCTCAGATGGGATGATTTTGGACGTATGGCAAACCATGTAGACCCAGTCCACTGCCAGACTGTTTCAGTGGTGGAGTTCCTGCATGAGAAACTGTCCTCAGGCCTAGGACAACAGTCCCTTCAAGGGACAAAGCTATTGTGTTCAAAGGTTGGCTGAGGCGCCTTTCGAATCTCTAGAATTTGTGCCTGTTAGGCTTTTAACCCTTAAAATTTTTTTAAAAATAATAACCTTTATTTCTCTGTAGAGAATTGGGGATTTGCAGGGTCTGTCAATCTCGTCATCCTGCCTAGACTCTGCCCCTGGGCTGGTCAAGACTATTCTGCATCCTCACCCAAATTATCTTCTGAAAGTTCCATTTTTCGATTATGCAACTAGTTGTTCGTGAAACCTTCTGTCCTCCGCTGTCTAATGCTCAGGAGCAGGAAGGATTTTACTTACTGTGTCCGGTACGTGCTCTACAGATTCACGTCTACCGCACTAGTCAGTGGCGCAAATAGGAGCAGCTCTTTATATGTTATGCCGCAATCGGGTGGGCGGCTGCCACTAGACAAACTATGTCACATTAAAAGGGTGAGGGATGCTATTGCCCTAGCCTATGAGGTGAGTGGTTACACTTCACCTCTAGGAGTTAGGGCCCATTCAACTAAGGGGTTTGCAAGGTGTCCCCTTGCAGCAAGTGTGTGATGCGGTAGGCTGGTCCCCTCTGCACATTTTTCTCAGGGTCTATAGTTCGGATGTTCATGCTACTCCATGCTTACATCCTGGAGTCCAACAATCAGGTCTAGACTTCTTTGATGACTATGCTTGCACGCTACACAACTCTGGGGTCCAGACATTTACAGTGCGGCGGCGTTGGAATTCTCGTTCCCATAGCACTTTCAAGCACAACATCGAGTGTAGCTTTTGAAAGGGAACGTCTCGGGTTACTTTGCTGTATCCCTGTTCCCTGAAAAAGAGGAAACACGATGCTGCGCTCTAATGCCACACTATAGGTGCGACTGGACGTCCTTTCAGACAAATCGACCTGAGGATGTTTCCAGTTCAGACCTATTCATAACCTCCAGGTGTACCTGGTCAGATGATGTCACCTGACTGAGATTGTATGGGCCAAGTTTTGGCGTGTTTGACACACATGCTTCAACAACCGGTCAGCGGTTTCAAGGTGCAACGCTATGGGAAAAGGTCTTTTTCTCTTTTCCTCGTTCCCACTTTTTCAGGAAACAGGTTTACAGCAAAGTAACCCGAGATGATCATTATGCTGATGGAACTGGTAGATCATTATGCTGATGGAACTGGTAGTTCTTATATTCTTAGTCTTCAAAAGGATGAAATGCCACCTTAACCTCATGATCCAGCTGTGGTTGATCAGACCATATCAATAATGATGTAACCTGTGGTTCTTGAGGTTTTGCATCTCTAATAGCAGCCCCAATTATCTGGATGATTAAGCAGAAGTAGATCAGATCATGTTATCATTGCCATACCTGGTGTATTGTATTTTGGATGTTGGGCAAAAGAGCTGCTTAACCATATGCCCCAGCTGTGGTTGATCAGGCCATATTAAAACTAATGTAACTTGGGATTCTTGGGTACTCTTGGTTGTGTTTTTTTGGTTTCAGGATTAAACCACATTGTGATGGTTCCTAAGTTGTAGATGATCAGGCCATATCATCATTCATATAACTGGTGGTTCTTGTGTATTTTGGGTTTTAAGGATTAGACCCCATGGACCAGGAGATCCATCTGAAATAGATCAGGCCTCGGGGTGTTTGCAGTAACTGTCTTTTTCCACGATACTTCTTTGCTGGTTGCTGGTATTGATGACTCTTATTACACTTTACCCTGCTCCATCCCCTAGCAGAAACTCATTTCTACCTGAACCTCAACCTTTCTTCACTGGATTCTTCACTGGAGCTTTGTACCGCTGTTTTGTAGAGCTAATGTTGTAATAATAAAGACAGTCCTGTTATCCTTATTCACAATCTTCTCTTATTTGCCAGAAAGATCAGACCACAGCTTAAACTTTTGCTTTGATTCGAGTTACTAAGATTTGCTCATTTAACAGCTCAGTGTCAACGTAGTTAGATGAGGAGTTAGATTGTTCAACAAATGAACAAGTGAGCTTCTGCCTTAAGACTCTTTGTTTTTCTCAGACACTGTAGCTGCATTTTTTCGGGGTCATACTTGGCGATTAGTGAGGCAATTGTTTCACACACTATTTAGTTTCTAATTAGTTTCCTCAAATTATCAAGAAAATCACCTCCTTTTACTGAATCTACTCGCTGCTGATGATGTTGCTGTCCTCTACTGCCCCCCCTGACAAAGCCAAGTCCAAGTCAGATTTGTTTAATTAAAACATGAATGTACACTGCAAGAAATTATATCTTAGCAAGTAAAATATATTCTAATCTAGCCAAAACTATCTATAATTTCTTAAAATAAATTTACAACTAATTTTCTTTCTTTCAAGAAAAAAATCCTAAAACTATTAAAATTATTTTTTCTAGCCTAAAACTTTTAGTAAAATTCATTAAGAAATCCATATGGTTGATATGATGTTGGCCCACCCTTTACAGCTATAACAGCTTCAACTCTTCTGGGAAGGCTTTCCACAAGGTTTAGGAGTGTGTTTATGGGAATTTTTGACCAAGCGCATTTGTGAGGTCAGACACTGATGTTGGATGAAAAAGCCAGGCTCTCAATCTCCATTCTACTTCATCACAAAGGTGTTCTATCGGGTTGAGGTCAGGACTCTGTGCAGTCATGTTGGAACTGGTGTGTGGTTGTTTTTCTGGAGTTGGGCTCAGCCCCTTACTTCCAGTGAAATGAACTCTTAATGCTTCAGCATACCAAGACATTTTTGGTTTTACCCAAAAAATCTCATGCTCCTAACTTTGTAGGAACAGTTTGGGGATGCCCCCTTCTTGCGCCAACCTGACTGTGCACAAGTGCAGAAAGCGAGGTCCACGGTTGAGCAGGTTTGGTATGGAAGAACCTGACTGGCCTGCTCCTGATGCCAACCTGTTTGGATGAATAAGAGCGGAGACTGCGAGCTAGGACTTCTCATCCAAAGTGTTTGACCTCACAAATGAACTGGAAGAATGGTGGGCCAACATCATAACAGACCCTATGGATTAAGAATTGAATGTTACTCAAGTTCATGTTTATGCATGTGAAGACAGGCGAGCAAATACTCCACCCCCTCCCGATTTTCTTCCTAATTTAGTCGTGTCCAATTCCTCCCCGTCACTAGGAGGCTCCCACTTTAAGGCCACTACTTCCACTCAGTCGGGAGGGCCAAAGACTATCAGTTTTTTCCTCCGAAACACGTGAGGCCAGCCAACCGCATCTGTTCGAACTGCTCGCTCACACACCAGTAACACACTCAGTTACTTGTCTGGGTCACTCAGTCACACTTTTATACTCTATGCTGTTTATCCTGGATAGGGTCATGGAAGGCGGTCTATCTAAGGAGAGCCAGGGCACAAAGTGGGTTCCAATTAACCTTGCATGTCTTTTGGACTGTGGGAGGAAACTGGAGCAAGGGAATCAATCCCTTGACCTTGAAGTTGTGAAGCCACATGGCTAACAACTATGCCACCGTACCACATATTGTCTATTGTAATTTTAAGCCAAGGAAAAAAAAACACGTTATATGTAAACTTTATGATATTGTATGAATGTTATATGATAAATTTCTTAACTGTAGGAAGATTTGTTTAGACATTCTGCGCACCTCACCAGTGACAGCTTAATTTCACCATGCGAACTCCCATGCAAGCTTTGGCATGAAGTGTCCTTTCTTTTTTTCTTAATTTTTAAATCTGACTAAAAACAACGTTGACGTTCTGAGACTTGTTTATTTACTTGTTAAGTCTAATCCCCTGCTCATTCCAGCCCATTTTCCTTTGCCTTTCATTTTAAGAAACAGTGACGTGAATTTAATTAACACAAAACAAAAACCAATGCAAAATCCCAACGCTGCTTCACAGAACAGTTGGTGATTGTGTGCTGAATTTGTTTTATTCTGATTATGTTTGGATTTATCTGTGTCTCGGAAGACAAACTGACAAACAGTTACGACGCAGGGACGTGAAATTAATTTCTCCAAAGCCATTACATGATTAAATTGTGATTAAAGCAGTTTCTCTCAAGTTGCGTGCAATGCAAGAACAGTTTATCATACTTCTGTGAATTATTTTGTCGGAAAACTTCGGGAAAACTTTTCTAGCAGGGCGGGCAAGAGACGAGAGGCTGGCTAGCATTAGCCGAAATGTTCACTGTGTGGATATTTCTCTGTAAATGTGATGGTGAACTGGATAGAGGTGTACATAAAGGCAACACATTATTCATGCTCATCATACAGTAGATCATGCATTCTAAGTGCATATAAACAAAGATTTGAAGAGAAGATATAAACAAAAGATATGAATAGGAGATCCACTATTGTTATTAGTGTGTGCGTGTGTTTGTTTGTTTTTAAACATTGCCAGAATGGTTCACAATCGCTCATTGTCATCGTCCATTTCAGACAGTGCAGCAAAACAATAATGGAGGACAGCAACAACAGTGGAAGGACACTAAACTGATGATTGATTGCCCCCAAATCCAAGTGCTCAAAACCAAGAAATGGCAAAGGTCAGGCACGACAAATGTTATGCACTCAGCACAGCACTGCTAGCAGTAAAGGTTTTTCAGGGATAACAAGCTGCTCGGTGACCTTCAGAGCAAATAGGGATTTTAAGTTTGACTAACGAGCATTTACTGCTGTTTCTATTATGAAGTATCGATCAATCAATCTGTCTATCCTTCCATCCATCCATTCATCCATCATCTATATTCCTGTGTATAGTCTTGGGGGTCTGGAGTCTATCCCAGGGAAATGACAACCCATTTTAATGCACAAGCACATGCACACATTGCACGCAGTTTGGAAACATCAGTTTGCCCTCAGGAGTCCCTGCAGGAAACCCACCAAGCACAAGGAGAACATGCATACTCCATGCACACAGGTGGGAATCAAACCCAGATCCTGGAGGTGCAAGACAACAGTGTTTATTCTGTACTGTATATACAGCCACAAAAATGTGGTAATGTTAACCCAATCATATGTTTTCCTGTAAATAAAGTCTGCTTTTTGTTTATGTGCATTGTATCATCGCCGTTCCTTTTACATTTACCCTTCGGACATCTCCGGCTTAGACGATGATATGGAAGTCATTAAAACATCATCATGTTTATATCTGGTTGCAGCTCTCCCCATAATCATGGTTTGGCTAAGATCCAGAGGGCTCTAAAGAAGGTTAAAAAAAAAAAAAAAAAAACATGAGTATGCTGGTGCTGTTTTTCTCCCAAGTCGTAAAGTGTAGGAGTTGTTTGTCTTGTATGTGCATTAATGCGCTCAGAATAACAGTTTAACAGATGTCTGTTTGTGCACATTCTTAATTTCCCAGCATGCACATGGCACAACATAGCTATGCTAATGCATTGCTAATAGAGAGGTAAACACTCATAGGGGCAGGAGGGCTTGAAGCAGCCGCTTACTAACATTAACGAAGAAACACTCTGGAAAATTCTCGTAAAATCTCCTGGGAGTGTGTGGATTCATGAGCAAGCGAGACACAAAAGGAAGACATTAAAAAAAATACATTTTATTTCTATTTCATTCTTTTTCTCCTTTCCATTAAATTATTAGTCTGTATTTGTGAAATAATTACATGCCATTACGCTCTTCATTCAGCTCTTGGCTCACAAAAATAGTTATTATATTTTATTCAGATTTTTTTTCCCCGTGTAGTGCTTCAGCTACCCGCAAATAATAGAAATTATATTTCATTATCATATTTGTTTCACTCAATTGCTCGCCAACAGTCATAATGATTGTGAATGTTCAAACGGTTCACACTGTTTTAGTGAATATTAATACACAGACAGTTAAAAGTTTTGGCACCTGGTTGTATTAATTCCGCCTGAGACAGTTGACTGAAAAGGAAGCCGCTGTAGAAATCTGTAATTTGTCAGGAATTGTATTTTCTCTTAATCTCAGTGATCATTCATCACTTTGTTTAGGACTCATTATCAACACTAAGGGTAATCGATGAGTCGGAAATGCGGGGATGTTTTTTTTTAGGATGCTTTATTTTCCAGGAATTGACATTGTCCACTTCTGAGTCAATTCGATGAGAAAGCTAGTTGCCTCTGAATCAACTAATTTGCAGGAAATGACTCATAAATCATGCTGTGCATTTTACAGTCAAAGCATCTTTTTAATAATTTTTAATAAACTGATCTGTGTGGCACAAACTGAGCCAAAGGACTGAGCTGCAGTGCGACAAATAAGAAAAAAATTAATAAATACATGATCTCATACAATATGTCATGATCTGATATATTTCTAATCATATACGTTTTCTCTGTGCTTTAGTTAGTTCCAATGGTACCTTGGTGCACGACCGGCCTTGCCTTGCAAATTTTCACCTCTAGACTCAAAATTTTGCAAGAAATTTGCCTCAGCTTGTAATTCTTGTATTAATGTATTAACTTAGATTACTCAAACATGGGACTTTTATCTTGTCTGCTGATGTTGTCTTTGTTCCAAGGACTGGATTTATATGAATCTGGGAGCATGATGAAAAAAAAATGCTGTCCTGTGACGGACAGTAATCCAGTTTTGAGACAGAAGGGTTCATAATCTTATGCAGCACTGGGTGAAAAATGCTTGTATGCGTACAGTATAAACAACAATAGAGCGCATGTCACCGGGATTCCCCTCGTGATTTGTAGAGAAAGGCTCACACGAGTTAAAACGCAGAACCAAAACACAACTTATGGAGCAAAACATCATAACAGAACAGATTGTAAATTTCAGTTTCATTTTTAAAGCAGTCGGTGTCATCGGAATCATAAATTAAGGTTAAGTGAGTTTTAATGTCTATTTCTTTCATATTTTACTTCATTTTCAAGTTTTTCTAAATGTTTTGATGGTTTTTTTACATGCAAAAATATGATTACAGTGTTTACAAATTGTCAATATTTGTAATATGTTTGGGTGGCTGTAACAAATTGGCTGCATTTACAATATTTCTATGGAAAAATGTTTTTCACAACACATAATTTATGTACATAATTTATTTATATTTACTTAAGAGCTCACCTCCAGAGCAGACTACATTTGTATGCCAAGGTATACCATTGTAGTTAGTCAGTTAGTTAGGGTATTTTTTATCTATTGTTATTCTGTGCAGTGGGAAAACCAAATAGAAAACCAACCAAAAAGATGAATTTCACTCTGATTCACTCGAACAGGTATGATCTCTGCTCTAATATGTCAGATTAGCAAACCATGCTGTGTGTTGGTGTTCTCATTAAGCTTTGTGTGGAAATTTGGGCTTTTGCTCACAATAGAAATGCCATTCTGTGTATATCCCTTAAAAAAAATGAAATAAAAAAGTTAAAGCCGAGCAGAAAGCAAGTGGAACAAGATTTAGAGTTTAAAAATCGTCAGGTTTGTTCCAATTTGGACTTTGTGCACTCCGGCGGTCCCCTGGGAGCCAGAAATCTTTCTCTGAGAGTCTCTGTTTCTCTGCCCAACAGAGACTTTGGGTTTTCAGCCATTCAGATTTCACACACCGAATGTAAAGCAGGCAAAGTTCTGAGCAATGTGTCCTTGCTTTTTTATGTCTTTTTTTCCCCATTACTGCATAAAAATGACCACAAGTTCCACTTCTCCGGCATCGTCCTTCAGAGTAACTGCTGATTTAATCAAGCGTGATTATATTATCACGGTCACTGTGCTGTTACACAACTCGAAGGTCTGGTACATTTTTTTTTTTACAATGGAACAAAGCACCCTTGATGTATCTGTGGATTTCCATCTAAGGGAAAAATCTTAAAGAGCCTTCCACAGAGCCTTGTTATCCTATATAAGCATCCAACCACTTAAATATACAATCACCTCATGGAGAAGGTTTTTTTTTTTTCTTTTTTAAATCTAAGAGCATGTGTGTTAGACAGAACTGTAGTTAGGGTCGAACGTTTGATTCCTGCCTTGGGTCTGTGTGCGTGGAGTCTTCTCCCCGTGCTTGGTGGCTTTCCTTCAGTTGTCTCTCACAATTCAAAGACATGTGAAGAAATTAATTGCCATTCCCAAATTCCCCATAGCGTGAGTGTGTGTGTGTGTGATGTGTGCCGGTGTGCTCTGCAAAGGATAAACACCCCATCCAGGGGGAACCCTGTCGGATAATCTCCAGACTTCCTGTGACCATATACAGCATAAGCGGTATAGAAAATAAGTCAGAGAGAGAGAGAGAGAGAGAGAGAGAGAGAGAGAGCTCGTATGTGTTAGTTATATTTTTTTAATTTTTGCTATATACTGTAGTTACTCAATACTTCCTTCCATTAAATATTATCTGAATTGAAGAACCATTAAAGGGTTTTTATTAGAAAGAGTTTCATGTGAAAACCATTTACTATTCACATTTTTGTGCCATAGAGTGTACTGTAAGTGTTTGTTTTTTCTTTAATGTTTTTTCTATGAGAAAAGTTTTTCAATATAACCTTTTTTGGAAACTATGAATACATTATAATTTGAATGAACCCATTGGAAAAGACTGCATGTTTAGAACAGTAAATGATTGCTCGTTATTTTCCTCTCTTAAAGTTCCTGGTGAACACTACACCCAATTAACAATTAAAGAACATTAAAAGAACTGTTTTGGAAATATAGAAACCTTTAATTCTCAAAAAAACAAAAACAAAGCTAACATATGAAGAATCACTACTTTTTCTAAAAGTTTATGTATTGATGGGGAAACAGTGATTTACAACTGCAATGTTCTCACTCACATTAAAGCAGCTACAAGCAGTCATTCATCACCTGCCTCTGTTTTACCAAGTAACTGAAAAGAGCATGATGCATGAAAATGACCACATGTTCCCCTTCTTAAACTTTACCGTAGCCTTACTCAAATAGACTCAAATTGAAAATACTAATTGTGGAGACTACACACGTTACATAAACACTGAATTGAAAATAAACTTGTCTGCTACTGTCAGAGCTGCTGTTATAGAGAATTAATCAGCACCTTCTGATAAGTAAGATTCCAGGATTCAGCATCAGTGTGGTGAGGTATGAAATGAAATGTTGTCTAAATCACCATGAAAATGATTTAATTTCTCATAAGACGCTCATGGTGATGTTTTAATTGGCCTCGGAATGCTGTAAAATCTCCATTTCAGGCTAAACGACCCTGAATTGCTCATCAGCATTCTCTCGCTTTTTATTTTAATCACCTCGAGCAGATGGCCACAGTGCAGAATCAAGATGGAGGACATTAAAACTGGTAAATATCAGTGTGTGTGTCTAAGGGACAAGAGTGTTTACCGACGCGTCTGCCGTTCAAAATCAATCTAGAGGTGTGTGTGATGGATTAATAGGAAATTAATCTGATAACTGAGCCATTATGAGAACGGGTAAACAAAAAGGAACGCTCGGGTTTCCCCAGGCAGAATACAGATCAGGAGATTTAGAGTTAGCAAGGTTGTGAGTCTCGTGTTAAAACAACAGATCACGATCACCACTCTGCCTCTTAGGGGGAAAAAAAAAAAAAAAAAACCCTGATCAAAGTTTTCCTGATATGCTGGAAGATTAACTGAAAGCACTCTCTGTTGCTTCATGGTTCTAGCTTAATTAGCTATCAGGTGCACTCTTTAATTACGGAATGTCGTTAATGGATCTGAGGTCATTCTGCATGAAATAAACAAAAGATTCATTACTGATTCCTCCTGAATCCTCCTGAATACAGTAAACATAAAAGCTGACACTCTCATGTGTTTTACATTCATTACCTGTAAAATGAAATATTTCAGTCCTTTTTGTTTTAATTTTGAAAACAGCTTTTGAAAATCAACAGTCCAGGACCAATACATATATATATATATACTGTGATGCTAATTAGTGGACACACCTTGAATTAACATGTCCCTTTGGTCACATTATTTTCAGTATTTTTTAGGGGTACCATGATTTTTGTCCATGCCTGTTCCATGAGTTTATTTTTCAAAATAATTCTGTTGAAGCATGGTTGAAAAGCAATGTCTGACTTTCATCGGTTAATATTCATAGAATTTTTTTTAATTATTACTTTTGTCAGATTAAAGTTATTTCTGTGACCATTGTGAGTTTTTCTTTCATTGACCGAAGGGTACCAACAATTTTGTGTGTGTGTACATACACACGTATACATACACACGTGTGTATGTGTATATATATATATA
>QMIH01002168.1:37417-82996 GCA_003987875.1 Clarias batrachus
ATATATATATACTTTATGTGTGTGTTCTGATCGGCTTTTCCACTTTGGCGGCAGATGATTTCCAAATGAAATGCACAACTTACTTTTATCGGGAAAAATGAGATTCATTGAGTATGATGTAGTTCTTTTTCTCTTTATCCCAGGTAAGAAACTTCTGACATTGTCTGTGGTTCACCCATACTCAAGCCTTAAAAAAAAAAAAAAAGAAAGTGTCATTGAGGTGACCAAACACTCCTTTCACAGGTAATAATGGTAGAACACACAGCTATCAGGATCTGCACACAGCACGGAGCTGCGAGTAAACCTCTAATAATTTATATGTTGATAAACATTCAAACGGTTTGCATGTAAAGTCAAAGTCAGTGAAACTTTATTAATCAGCCCAGACAAACATGTCATTTGCTCAGTCAAGAAGCAATTAAATGTTCGTTGTTAATTACCATTTTTATTAGAATGAAAACACTACAGCAACATAATAACAGGCTGGAGTTAAACACATGAGCGTATGCAGAGCAGTTAATTTTCCGAGTGATTGCAAACTGCAGATCTGTCTAATCATCGCCTTTGTTTCATAAGCAGTTTGATATTAATTCAATTCAACGAAAGGTTAATTAGTAATAAGAGTCAAATTTCTGTAATTTAAGCTGTTGAGAGGCTTAAAGTGATTCTAGACTTGCCGTACGTTCTCAAACTGCTACACTCATACTACCCCATGGTCCACCTTATGGCCCATTTGTATGCTTATTGCACACTCTTAACTCCCTACAGTCTCCTTAACCCATGTCAGACTTGCCTCAAAGTCTGTGTTCCCGGTACCCTATGGTCTCATTGTCCCACCTTCTACTATTTGTTCTCTGAGCCCTGCATTCAGTATTCCACTGCAGTAATTAGTTCCCCAAGGTGCAACCCGAGTACAGATGCCAGACGTTTACATACTCTCATTATTAACATGAACATCATGGCAATATTTGTCTTGCCATGATTTCTTAGAATAATTGGTCTTTTTCTGAAACATAATGGAAACCCAAAGAATTTGGAGTCCTAATTTGTTTTTTTTGTTTTTTTCGTTTTTTAATCAGCACAAAGTCAAAAAGATCAATGCAGACATGTTTTAATGCCCTTTCAGTAGATGCTTTTGGTTGGCTTTTGACAGAATTCTAGGTGGATATTTCCTCTATGTTGTCATTCTTCTTGGTGTCACGGCGTGCGCCTGTGATGGGCGTGCGCCCAAATGTATTATCGCCCCTCGCTCACTTCGTAGGCTCCCTAAGTAGGCGGCACCCCTTCTGCAGGTGTGCAAAGGGACGGGGCCGCCTATGCGGGCCGGCTGGCAGTGATTTATCTTTAATAGGACGCGAGGAGGACAGCGTTAAGGCCGCCGATCCCAGCCGGGAAAGCCGCCCAGCCGACGGACGTCCGAGCGAGACTCCCGCCTGAGGCCGCACCCACAGACAGCTGGGAGGGGCCAGGCCGGCCATCGACAGCGGGGAGGAACCGAGAGGGAGCGTGCAGGAGTGCTGCCTCGCGTTCTCCGTTCGGCCACTCCGCCCACCGCCGCTAGCCGCGTGCCCGCATGCCAGCTGGGCACTGCCTCGGACCACGCACGTGCACCTTTCATTCCTTCCCTTTCTTTCCATCCTCCCTCCTTTTACCCTTTCCTTCCCTTATTTATCCCTAATAAATTACCCTTTTCCTCTAAGATCTCGCCTCGTGTCTGTGTTTCATGGTGCCGCCCGTGCAACAATGGGTCGAACCCGTTACATTGGCTTAAACGTTGTTGTTTAGTTAAATATGCTGGTGTTCTTGCACAAACCTGTCTTTTTTTTGAGTCTCCACAACTTAAAAGTTATCTTACTTTACCCATTCTACAACCATCCTTGTGTTTTAGGTCACTGCCCTGTTTGAACACAGATTTTTGTTAGAGTTTAGCTAGATGTCTAGCTGTTGTCTGAGGTTCTCCTCCATCCTCTTCATGATTTCATCCACTTTGTGCAATTCACAACATTAGCACAGAAACCCCAATGCACCACTAAGCTACTACAGTGTTCTTCGTGTTGTATGCCTCACCCTTACTTCTCCAAACATACCACTGGTCAAAACATTCCTCCAGAAATCCTGTGGCTTTGTCCGTGTGGTTCAACTGCAAACTAGTTTGAAGGTATGGGTTTTGGGAACAGGGACTTTTTTATTGGACTGCAGCCCTTCAGTCTGTGATGATGTAAAACGTAGATATGGATGCATGGCAGGACTGTGCCTTGGTGGTTCCTGGGATGTTCCTTGGCAAAGTGGCTCCACCATTCGCTCATGACTTGTGTAAATCTGCCAATCTCTTTCTCAGATCTGCACTGAGCACCTTTGACAGCCCATCGGCACTGTATATTGGTCAATTAAGTGAGTGCTGTCACAGAAACACACAAACACGCACAGTTTTTATGTTGCACAAAGAAGCTACGAGCTGCCGTCCATCATCATCATCATCATTTCAGGATTTTTAGCATTGCTGAATTAATAATTTAAGCAGAAGTGCATATAATTTTGACACCGTGTTGATTTCAGAGAAACAAAAAATAATTAAATTCTTGAGGGTTTCTTCTATGTAGTACACAAGGAAATCCTCTTTGTTTTTGTTTATTGACTTGGAATTTAACAATCTGTCAAAATATTCCATATTTCCAGCTCGTGCCATTTCTGTCTGTTAAAAAGCACATAGAGAACGAGAGAAATTCAAAACTTTCTTTTAATTTCTGTAAAAGATGCACTAAAATAAATGACAATTAATGTGTGTTATTTTTTATTCTCAATCCAATAAAGCAGCGTGCTTTTTTTTTTTTTTTACCTATTAACAAGCACTTGCTAATCCAAAAACAACATGTGCAAGCTACTTTAAAAAAACAATTATTTGTTTGTTATTATTTCAAATAAATTCAATTAGATTTTATTTGTATGGTGCTTTTAACAATTGCCATTGACAAAAGCAGCTTTACACAATCAAAAGAAAATGATTAATTTTTTTTCATGAAATGTGAAAAATGTGTATGAATCATAATGACCAGATTGTCCCTGATGAGCAAGCCCAAGTGGGCTGACAAAAGAAAAAACTTCCTCAGATGGCAATAGAAAGAAACATTGAGTGGATTCAGACTCAACAGGGAACCCATCCTCATTTTGGTGATAATGTACAGCATTATTTCTGCAATTTTGGCTTTTTTTTTTTTTTTTGGCTCTACGTCCACATTGACAGAACCTTGTGATCTTTGTTATCTCTGGTCTCTTGATAATGGCCTTACTTTGTCTCCTCGTTGATCATTACTGGGGGTATCAATAATAATAGATCACAAATAATCAATCAGTTTTAAATGAATCCTCTGCATCGATTTGCACCCAGGAACTAATTTAAAGTTGTTCTGCTCATATCTACAGTATAGTCATGTAGAATGAAGAGTGTTTACCAGTAAATAAACTAAATCAATTCATCTAAACATGTAAAAAAAAATGTGACTACAAAAGACTTACATCCGCAGTCCTAACATGACAAAGAGCCATGAAGTAGAGAAGATGATATAGTTCAAAATGGAAGAAAAGCTCCATCTGTGCCCCGGGCGATGCCAGGAGAGAACAACAGTTGCCAGATGACCACGCTGATTCATAATCATTTTACTCCATGATCGCTGTTGAACCACTCACGGCCCAATCAGCCGCCTGAGATTTCGCTGTAATTTATGAAACTTGGGCGTAATGCCTGAAAATTGCCCTTGTGTTCTGCAGCTCAATGATGTGGGAAAGTATTTCAGGTGTTTTGGCTTCAGCCTTTTATTGAGAGGTGTTGCGATTAGGCAAATCACCATGGCTTGGTTAACTCTAAAAGCTTTAACTCTAAACCTAACCTCCAAATTTAATCCTTAATCCAAACCAAGGACTCCAACCTTAAACCCAACTGTCAACTCAAATCTTAAACCTTCAACACTAAAATCCCATTCCTAAACTTTAATCCCACATGTCTGCTTGATAGGTTTGTCACATTATACCTTCAAAAACCAAAATGCTAAAGCTAAATCCTTAATTGTTTAAATGGAGCCTAGTTGTAAAGCTAAATTCCATAACATCTGTATAACCATAAAGCTAAACTCTAAATGAAAATCTCAAATCCTTAAGCTCCAAATCTCAGAATGCTATACATTATAGTTATTTACAGGAATTAATTAATGTTTCCATGGGCAGCGTGCCAATCCATCACAGGGCACACACACACACACACACACACACACACACACACACACACACACACACACACATGCACACACACTTACATTCTTAAATTCATACAATTTAAACCCAGGGAGAACGAGGAAACTCCATGCACACGGACCAAGGCAGGAATCAAACCCTGAACCCTATAGGTTCAAGGCCACAGTGCTAAACACTATTCTGCCATGCTGCCAATTATAGTTATAAAAATTCTAAATCATAAACTATAATTTTTAAAAATATATTTTGACTCTTTATGAATAAGGCACATTGCACCCAAAACTCCATCTCTAAAATCTGCATCATCCCATAATGGTTCATCTCACTTTGCTGTACATTAAAATTATTGAGAATTTATTCTTTTATTCTTTTTTCCCTCGCCGCAGTCACCCCACTGAGTTTTATATTGCTGGTGCTAATTAGCAGATAAAACCCACTGCACAAAAGTTTTTCATGCCCCACTTAGAGAGGAACACGCTTAAACTGAGCAAGGTGTCCGGGATATAAAGTTTCTTCAGCTTTAAGATGCTTTTAGCCTCTAATGTGTTATAGAGTTAAAGCAAACTCTAAAGCACTTCATACCCCCTGTGTTTTGTTTTGTTTTGTTTTTAATGCAGCAAAAAACTAAAACTTAAATAGACCTCCTAATAGTTTCATCAGCGAACAACCTTTTTCTAAAAATACCATGACTGCTAGACTGTGTGATCGATGTGCTACTTAGAGAAACTGAAGTTATTCAAATTCAGAAGTATCTAAGGAAGTAAAATCATACTTCATGCTTCAATCATACTGCTATACACACAACATATTTTTACTTCCATGTACATGTATATTTTTTTTTATTTTTATATACCTCTCCATTACTCTTTGCTCATTCTGTAAATCTTGTATATTATTATTCATTTATATTTAACTTTTTTTTGTAACTTTTGTAAATTTGTATATTCCAACTTTTTAAAATGTATTTTATTTTTATCTTTAGTTTAACTGTATTCTTCTAGTGCATTTTTTTTTCATTGTAATGAAATCTTTCTATTCTATTCTATCTTTACATTTTTGGTCACGGACAGTCGTATAACCATTTCCCTGCATATCATACTGTGTATGGCGAGATAAGAACCATTGGCTTAGTTTTGATCATGTGACTCTCGGCAGACAAAGCGTATACGTACTACTTGTGTACCAATCTCTCCATCATTTATTAAGTTATTTTATTTTATTTTGTTCGTCTTGCAAAAATGCTCGCAGACCACTTGCAATCTAAGGTTCCATTGTATTAGCTGTTGAAATGTCTGTGCATTTCCATATAAATTTGCCAGTCAAAATACAGCATATCATAATGCATACAGTATACTGTACATATTACTACATGACATAAGATTAATAAATTAATATAAATACTTGCTTTCTCAAGACATGAACCAGGGATCATCTACTTTCAATGCAACTACCCTAACCTTTTCACCATGTGGAGGGTTGTGGGATTTATTGGCTGAAATCTTATTTTTAAGAAATCATTTTAATAGGATATGTGCAACTTCAGTTTTTATGCTGGTGAACCCACACTAATCTCCATAAAGAATAGAACATTTAGAAGACAAGAGACAGCTACAAGTGTGAATGTGCATCTCTTTGTCCACAGTTGTAACTTTGGATTGTGTTACTGTGCATCGCTATATAATTGTGTGTGTGTGTGTGTGTGTGTGTGTGTGTGTGTGTGTGTGTGTGTGTGTGTGTGTGTGTGTATTGGTAATAATTGTAACACACTGTAAAAGACAACACACGGTTACATTAACTCTCACATAAACCTGAGTTATTTATTAATGTAAAGCATGCTGGTGAACCATTATTAACTATTTCATCAAGGTATTTTGTTCCATCTTACATTTAAAAAATCTTTAATATTATTGTTTTATATTAGAGTGATAGAGCAAGATGGCATCTATGAGGTAATTATGAAAATATGGAGACAATGCAGTAACCTTCAGTGGCACATTGTCGTCGTATATGCATGAAAGGTCTGACCATTAAAGTATAATTAATGGCTGGTACTCAGACACCGATACTGTAGATAACTGAAGCAGTCACTGCTCTCCCTCGAAATATACGACATTGCACACTGCATATGGGTGTTAACTTCCGAGCATGGGTTGGCCATGGTCCTGTCTTGGATTGGTCGGCCATTTGAAAAGGCTGCCTCTCTACATATGCTGTATGTATAAGGCTAATGCTTGAATATGAATCAATAAAGAGGATCCAACAATGATATTATACATCTGGTAGTTCAGTTCAGTTCTTCTACATCAGTTATTAACAATACTGCATACTGTATATACAAGCTGTGATTGCTTACCTGATTACTTTTGATAGCTTTTTAATGCTAGTTGTGCTGTAGCTAATATTTCCGGTACATGACCCACACACCCAGATGGCCAACACATTCGGATAATTATTTATTTCATATTTAGTACAACAAAGTCAACTCTAGATTAAAAGATACACACATCCTTGTGTGCTATTTAACTAGCATGTGTGAAGACGTGCATGCTAACTGATAGCAATTAGGAACAGCTACTCTGATAGATTTCTATCACATTATGTTGTGTTTTAATGAATGAAAAACAGTAACATAATAAATTATCTATGCAAATTCAATGTACAGTAGAATATGGTTTATGCTAGTTATCTATGCTAGGCATTTAGTTTGGGAGACTGCATGGTGACTTAGTGGTTCTATCTTGCACGTCCAGGTTCCGGGGTTCGGTTATGCCGAGTTTGCATGTTCTCCCCCATGCTTGTTGAGTTCTCCACATGAAAGGGTTTCCACCAGGTTCTCAGGTTTCCTACCATAGTCCAAAGACATTCAGATTAGGCTAACGGGCATTTCCAAAGTGTGTGTATGTGTGTTCCTGCCATGGATTGGCACCCCATCCAGGATGTACCCCGCCTCATGCACTCAAGTCCTGCGACCCTGTATACAGGAATACAAAGCGAATAGACGATGAGTGAGTAAGTGGTAACTAGATTGTTATTTCACTCGTGTTGGTCTTGATAGTCCTAAAGCATTTCTCTACCTCAATGTTTAAAGACACTGAATTTTTTCATTAAAAAAAAAAAAAAAAAGAAAAAACATTGTTTCAGGCATTTCTTTAGGAAATTCAATATTTTTTGACACAGTTAGCTATAATTAGCAATTAGCAATGCAAGTTCATTGACAGATGAACCAGTTGTAAAGTGAAATATTTATCTATAAAAAAACTTTAACTTTTTAAATAAATCCTTTTTAGCCCATAATGTATGTGATTCTCTCCCTGCAATACTGATAGAAAATCCTATTTAACATTTGAGAGAGAGAGAGAGAGAGAGAGAGAGAGAGAGAGAGGAAATGTGAGGAATTAATTTGGCTCGTATCACGGTGCTTAAACCCCAAAACATTCACGCGAATGCAAAACCAATTAATCCATGCTTCTAATGACTGGATCTATTAGAGATCCGTAATGATTGAATGAATTCCTTTCATTCAGCTAAGTGAATGCGTCTTATTTACCAAACATGCTAAATCCTTTTTTTCCTTCCAAAGCGCTAAAAGGATGAGTAGATGTCTAATGGAGGACGGCGCCTGCGAGTATTTTTATTTCTCACTTTAGTCTTCAAGGAACTAAATAAATAACTAGGTAACTAACTATTTTCGCAAATGAACTCGTCAAATGCATTGCATTGCCAAAATCCATTTTTTTTCTTCTTTTTTAAAAAAAATCTTCCTTCGAGAAACCCGTTTCTAAGCGCAGTGTTGCGTTGCATTATGAATGATTTCCTGACTTCCCGTGGCAGCAGCTCATGTGTTTAAATGTCAGACGGGACGATGGAACCCATTACGGCAAATAAGAGAAAGCAGCCGAGCATTAAGTTTTGTCTGATAAACAATCAGTCTTCACATGAGATATTATCCAGAAGCAATCAGCTCTCCGTCAGGCGCCGTCTCGGACCGGGACACGGCATGGTAACTGCAGAAAAGCCTTCTGATTTAATAACGCTTTTTAGAACACAAGTTACTTTATTTATTTATTTATTTATTTATTTATTTTAATTTGGAAATTGAGGTTGCCGATTCATACAACAGGTTCTTCACAAAGAGTTGATTCATTTTCTAGAACTGCAGCTTCATAGTATTGCTACACATCATTCATTCATTCATTCATTCATTCATCTTCAATCCTGAACAGGGTTGTGGGGGGTCTGCCAGTCTTTTAAGAAAATATTACCATAGAAAATTTTATAATAATGAGTGCATTAATTGAAACCTGAGTGTTACGGTGGTGTAGGGTCAAGGGGTTCGATTCTATTGTCCATGTGCTTTCTCCTGATTGGTGGGTTTCCTCTAGGTATATCTTTGGGAGGTTTTGAGGAAGCCCACAAAACAGGCAGAATACTCAAAACTAAGGTGGGAATTCTCTATACTGCTTATCCTGTACAGTGTTGCAGGAGGCCTAGAGCCTATCCCAGGTGGGATACATCCTGTGCAGGGTGCAAATCATATTATAAAATGGTAATGTTTTCTTAAAAAGAATGAGCTGTAACTTTTCTGACATAGTAAGCACAAAGGAGGTTAGGCTTTTTGAGAAGGCTCTGGTACATGACAATATTTACAGCTTGTAGCTCCAGTGTTCCCAGTTCAAACCTGTGCTCGGGATTCCCTCCCTGAACAGTAAGCAGAGTTCCCTTTCAAAAGCTACACTTGATGCTGCATGAAAATCGACCAGAGGGCTTGCCTCATCAATTGCTCTGGCAAGAGGTGTCCCCTTGCAGCAAGTGCGTGATGCAGCAGGTTGGTCCTCTCCGCACACATTTGTCAGATTTTATAGTTTGGACGTCCAGGCGACTCCAGGCTCGCGGGTCCTCAAGTCAGCATCCCATTGATTCATGATTGTGCGCACACACTACACAACCCTGGGGATCCACACACTTGCAGTGCGGCGGCGTTGGTATTTTTGTTCCCATAGCGTTTTCACGCAGCATCTAGTGTAACTTCTGAAAGCGAACATCTCGGGATACTTTACTGTAACCCTGTTCCCTGAAAAAGCGGGAACGAGATGCTGCAATCCAATGCCGCACTGCAGGCGTGACTCAGACAAAAAATTGACCTGAGGCTGTTTCCGGTTCAGACCTATTTATAACCTGCAGGTGCAACTCATCAGATGACGTCACCTGACGAGGTTATACTGTATAAGCCACAGTTTGGCGTGTTTGATATACAAAGAGACAAAACAAAGAGACATTCCCATAGCGTTTTCACGCAGCATCTCATTCCCGCTTTTTCAGGGAACAGGGTTACAGCAAAGTAACCCGAGACGTTTTCTGTGTTCGTCTCGGGTTCCTTCCTTTTATCCCGTTTCCTCAGTGTTCGAAAACATTATTAAATTGATCATGGATTGATTTACAAATGGAAATTGCCAGGATTCCCAGGATTAGACTCCAGGGACACTGCACACAGAAATAGAAATTCCATAAGTATTTGGTCAAGTTTTTTTTCCATCAACCCACATCAGGCCAGTGGTGGCTCAGTGTGTTCAGATCAGAAGGTCAGCAGTTTGAGCCCCAGCTTAGCCAGGTTGCCACTGTACGACCCTTGAGCAAGGCCCTTAACACTGTCTGCTCCAGGGGCGCCGTATCATGGCTGATCCTGTGCTCTGACTTCATCTATGCTGGGGTTTGCGAAGAAAGAATTTCACTGTACAGTACTGTATATTTAACAAATAAAGGCTTAACTTAATCATGTTTATTTAGATTATAACGATAGCGGATAAAGATGCAGGAAGCAGATAAATAAGGGGTTTCAGTTTTTTTCTTTTAAACCATCTGTTTTGGCCATGTAAAGTTAGAGTACTCTTCACTGTTTACCCATCTGCCCTGGCGTGGATCAAAGCCAGAGATGTCCATGTTGCAAATTGACAACACACGAAAAAAATCTATTTTAGCACATATTTACTCTCGGTGCATCTGCGAAATGTTTCCTGCGGTCACTCACAATTAGCCCCAAAGCACACGTCCCGTCTGCCATGATTCGATTTAGCATATGCTGCTAAAGTTTCAGACAGAAACAACAGAAAAAAAATCCAGATGACTGAGATCGGACTATTTTTTTTGTTATTATTATTACTATTATTATTACACCATCTGTACATCCTTATTATTATTTTTTTTCATCCAGACTGTAAAGAAAAGAAAAGCTCCATGGTGAAGAACTACAAGTAGTGTTCAAACTGCATTAAAAGTCTGGCAGGGTTTCACATCATGGTGTTGCTGGAATAATAATAAAAAAAAGTCACCAGGAAGCACGATGGCGCTAATCAGGAAGTCCAGACCAGATTCGTAACCAGGGAAACTGAAAATCTGAACCGACCTTTTTTTTCTGTTCAGGCTTTTTCACTGAATGCTTGATGTCTGTGGAATACTAATCACACTTTCTCCATCTGTGTGTGTGTTTGTGTGTGTGTGTGTGTGTGTGTGTGTGTGTGTGTGTGCGCGAGCGAGAGTGAGAGATGTGCTCAACGTAAAAAATCTCAACTGACCGGCTGTGTGTGAAAATCTCAGCTAATCAAAGATTCAAATTACGACTGGATTTTATTTTTTCAAACAAAAGAAACTGAAAGATAAAAGCACTTAAAAATGAACAAAAGCTCATCCCACATGGGCTTGTGGTTTATTAATGTTAATGAAGCAGTAATCTGGGTGAATAATCCAGAAGGGGAAAAGAAATGGAGGGATTAGGAAGCAATCAGGTCTGAGACGGGAATGGAAATGTGCGCGGCTCCGGTCAGAGTTTTACTCTCTGTTCTTCAATGTCCTTGATTTAATTTTTATTTTTCACCACCGTGTGATTAAATATCATCAAACATGCAGTCACTCTACACTGTGAAACACACACACACACACACACACACACACACACACACCTGATAATGGTGCCCATAAACCCCAGTGTAAGAACGTTTTATCTGTGATTGCTCCTGTGTGTGTGTGTGTGTGTGTGTGTATACGAGCCCTGGGGGATGGATCGCGGATGTCAGCGGGACCTCAGATGACTTTCCTGACCTTCATCATCCTCTGATCATCTCTTCTTCTCATCTGAAACCCTCAAGTAATGGATGTCAACAACTCTCTCTCTTTCATGCACACACACACACACACACACACACACACACACACACACACACACACACACACACACACACCAGTCCTAATCTACAGCTCCGGAATCCTTCACTTTCTAAATGGTGTGTAAAAAAAACGATTAAGGTTAACACTTTGAGCTTCAAGTACATTCTCAGTCAGTGATTTACTGTTTGTCAGTTAAAAGACATACAAATACCTGAAAAATCCTCGTGTCTGGGCCGAGGATTAAATATCACTTTTGTAAGGCTAGTTTTATAGTAAATGACTTACAGCTTAGAAACATTTATCTTTGCGGTTACTAGGGGTGTTCAAGTCAAACCGGGACTTTTTTCATGAATCAAAGAGTAAAAGCAACTGACATTTACAGAAGACTTCAGGCACAGTACGGCGTCGAGACTCTTAACCGCATTTCAAATATTTGTTAAGGAAGTTCGTGCGTCCGTGAATGACTATGCGAGGTGGCTTGAAGCCCACTGCTGTCATTCCCTAGAACATTCAGCAAATGGAACTCCTGATCCTTGAAAATCATCTCGGGTTACTTTGCTGTAACCCTGTTCCCTGAWAAAGCGGGAACGAGATGCTGCGCTTGAAAGCATTATGGGAAGAGGTCTCCGCTGACTGGTTGTTGAAGCATGTGTGTCAAACACGGCAAAAACTTGGCCCGTACAATCTCAGTCAGGTGACGTCATCTGACCAGGTACACCTGGAGGTTATAAATTGGTTTTAACCGAAAAAAATCCTCAGGTCAATTTGTCTGAAAGGACATCCAGTCACGCCTACAGTGCGGCATTAGAGCGCAGCATCTCATTCCCGTTTTTTCAGGAAACAGGGTTACAGCAAAGTAACCCGAGACATTCCCTTTCAAAAGCTACACTCGATGCTGTGCTTGAAAGCGCTATGGGAACGAGAATATCAACACCGCCACACTGGAAGGGTATGGACCCCAGAGTCGTGTAGTGTGCGCGCACAGTCATCTAAGAAGTCTAGACCTGATTGTGGGATGCTGACTCCAGGACGTAAGCATGGAGTAGCATGGACATCCGAACTATAAACTCTAAGAAAAGTGTGCGGAGGGGACCAGCCTACTGCATCACACACTTGCTGCAAGGGGACACCTTGCAAACCACTTAGTTGAATGGGTCCTCCTAGAGGTGAAGTGTGACCACGCACCTTATAGGCTAGGGAAATAGCATCCCTCACCCTTTTAATGTGACATAGTTTGTCTAGTGGCAGCCGCCCATCTGGTTGCGGCATAACATATAAAGAGCTGCTCCTATTTGCGCCACTGACTAGTGCGGTAGACGTAAATCTGTAGAGCACGTACTGGACACAGTAAGTAAAATCCTTCCCACTTCTGAGCATTAGATGGCGGAGGACAGAAAGTTTCAAGAACAACTGGTTGCATAATCGAAAATGGAACTTTCAGAAGATAATTTGGGTGAGGATGCAGAATAGTCTTGACCAACCCCGGGGCAGAGTCTAGGCAGGGTGATGAGATTGACAAAGCCTGCAAACCCCCAATTCTCTACAGAGAAATAAATGCTATTAAAAAATAGGGTTAAAAACCTTACAGGCACAAGTTCTAGAGGTTCGAAAGGGGCTTCAGCCAACCTTTGAACACAATAGCTTTGTCCCTTGAAGGGACTGTTGTCCTAGGCCTGAGGACAATTTCTCATGCAGGAACTCCAGCACTGAAACAGTCTGGCGGTGGACTGGGTCTACATGGTTTGCCATACCATAGTACATAGTTTGTCCAAAATCATCCCATCTGAGGGCATAAGTACTTCTGTTAGAGAGAGCCCTAGTGCTTGGAATAGTTTCTATTAGCTTAGCTGGAACACCAAGATCTCTTAATTGGCTCCTTTCAGGGGCTAAGCCTGATGGTCACAACACTCGGGCCTGGGATGGAATATTATTTCCCGAGTCTGAGACAGAGCCAGAATGTGAATCACCTTGAAGCAAAATCTGCTGCGCTAGCTCGTTCAAGCTGCGCAGACACATTTCGTCATGGCAATTTATATAGGAGACTTCCTCTGTGTTGCCCACACTAGGACATGGTAGCCTCTTAACTGGATGAAATATTTCAGGGCCAGAAATAAGCCATCGTTTCGAGGCAACTGGTGTGCCATGCGAGAAGATGACCTCTCCAAATCCTTTGAGCTGGAAGGCCATTCAAGACCGCACCCCAATGCAAAGTCTGTCGTTAGCATCTCTTGATGACCTAGAGTGGGACCCAAAGTTAAAAACCTGGGGTCTGAACCACACAGAAATGGTACGAAGCCCCTGGCGCGTGTTCTGTTTGCTCAGGGGATTGACCCTTGAATGAAATCCCCTGGCTCTCAGCCACAACAGAAAGGTTCTCATATGCAGAGGGCCCAAGGGTATCACCATGGATGCACCTGCCATGAAACCTAGATTCTCTGAAAGCAATGAACAGTCACCTTCTGGCCTAGTTTGATGTTCCTTAGGATGCTAAAGATAGATTAGATGCATACAGGAAACAATTGTGCCTGTATTCAGACTGAATCTCATATGGCCCCTAAATACGCTGTCCTGTGAGTAGGAGAGACAACGCTTTTCTTGGTGTTGAGTCTCAACCCTAAAGATTCAAGATGTACTAGGACGACATGTCCATGTCGTAGCGCTAGCTCCCGAGACTGAGCCAAGTCGTGAATAAAATTCGAAGTACGGATGCAGTGGAACCATACATGAAACAAATGGAAGGACCCGATAAAGGTAAGCTTCATCCCCAAAAACGATCCTCAGGAGCCTCCTGTGTTGTGGCAATATATCTACATGAAATATGTGTCCTTCAGGTCGATTGTCACAAACCAATCTTCTGATTGGATTTGAGAAATTATCATCTTGACCGTCAAAATTTTGATTTTTAATATTCTGAGATAGCGGTACCACCCGCAAGGTTCTAGAATTGGACAACCCCCCCACCCCCACCCCCCACCCCTATTTTTTTTTTTATTCTGGACCAAAAAAAAACAGCAGTAGCAGCCTGACAGTGTGTCTGGGAGGGGAACATGTTCTATGGCCCCTATACCCAGCAAAGTCTGTAATTAGCAAAGTGCTCTCGTTCCGGTTTCACAGAAGTGAAGACCACACCATTGAAACATGGAGGGCGAAGCGCAGGTTGGATCCTCTGAGCCCAAGGAGATATACTTGGTAGTAGCTTCCACACTGCCAATTTCTCTGAAAGGGGCACAACGGGGGGGTGGCAGGGTGGGGGGCGTTAGATGTTCGGTGTCCTGAAAACATGGCAGGAGGCAAACTGAACACCTAACACTTCGTTGGTGACCACTCTTCCGAGCACCAGTGGCGGCGGAGATTTGGGCGGCTCCCTGAGGGTGCCAGGAAGGAGTGCTCATTCCCTTTAGAATACCACACACCCCTCCCCTGGGGGAGACACCCTCATGGTCCTGGTACTTCACCTGACTCAGGACCTCTTCTTTGAGGAGATCATGCTCTTCAGGTCCGGTCTATCGGTGACGATATTCAGATCGTCACTGAATAGGCCGGAAGGTGAGATAGGGGCATCAAGGAGGAACGAACGCTCCTTGTCCTTGATGCCAGTGAGTTTCAGCCACAGATGTCTCTCTGTGGCAACCATAGCAGCCATGGAACGGCCAATGACACGGGCCGTCTGCTTTGTGTCACGGAGAGACAAATCTATGGCTCAGCAAAGCTCTGAAAAGGCTTGCTGGTCGATGAACCCGCCGGTGCTCAGGTCCTTCAGTAGATCAGCCTGGTATGCCTGACTGGAAAGCCTTCCCCACTAGCAAAGATGGGAGTTTACATGGCTTAGTGGGGAGTTTAGGCTTCTTTAGTGAAGATGAGCACCCAGGAGAGAGATAGCTTGCAAGCATCTCAACCTGGGGGCATCATGTCGCCCCGCATGCTTGCATCAATGATCGTCGAACAAATTGACGTCGTTGGCACAAATATGCAGGATGAATAAGGTTTGCTCCATGAACGAGTTACCTCGACATGAAGATCACCAAAAAGGGGAGGGACCATCGTTGAGGTCCACCCGACAGAAACCTGTCATCTAATTTTGAGTGTTTGGGACTTACCTGTTCCTGAGGCAAGTCAAGATGTAGGCATTCGACTGCCCTAGTTACCACCTCCAGTAATTCCTCATACTCTCGCTCGCCACGAAAGGAGTGTCCAAGGGTGGTAAACTCACCTGAGAGAAAAGAGCAGGTCTCCGGCGCCCGGAGAGGCATTCACTTCAGAAGCAGACGAGGGAATTTCCTGATCTGGCATGGGAGAAAAGGGCAAATCCGTCTCATGGGCTTCCGCCAGATCAACGCGCGAACCCCAAGAGTGAAGCACGACTTGCGATTTCTCTTTAAAGAATACGAGTCGGGCGCAAAGCGCTTTGATCGGAAGCAGATCACAGTGCTCGCATTGTCCTTCGAGTCCGCGGATCTTCACCCAAACACTCAAAACAAAGAGCATGACAATCATCATCGGAGAGAAGCCTCTCGCACGGAGGTAAGCATCTCTTCCTAAACTCAGCCATTAGTTTTACTTTCTTTTCTATAAATATTTTTTAACTACCGTGCAGTATCGTTAGACACACACACGCAAACACAATACAGCCTTGAAGACAAAAAGACCTGAGGATGTTTCTGGTTCAGACATATTTATAACCTCCAGGTGTACCTGGTCAGATGACGTCATCTGACTGAGGTTGTACGGGCCAAGTTTTTGCCGTGTTTGACACACATGCTTCAACAACCGGTCATCGGAGACCTCTTCCCATAGTGCTTTTAAGCTCAGCATCGAGTGTAGCTTTTGAAAGGGAACAACAGATAACTTGTGCGAAAGAGACACACCTTTCTGTGGGAACTGTACATACAATCATTCATGAACACCATTTGCACATTACCGGAACATGGCTGGGAGTTATTGCCACATCCTCATACAGTTCTTACCTTATTCCAAGTCCATATATTTGGGCCATTAAATAAGTTCCTGGGGGGCCAGCATTTCAGCATAAAGCAAGCAATTCGATCATGCTAGTCTGATCATTTTTTAGACATTCTACTCTTTCTGCTGTGTATTATGAGATTACAGGAACCAAGTACTCTTTACTTCTCAGTAAAATACTGAAAAAGAAACAAAAAACGTATATGTGAAATAAGGATGGTAATATACGGGCTTTAATAAAAACTAATGAGTTCTCATAATGTACTTGAATGTAAAGGCACAGACCTTCAGGAACTTTTAAAACAAACTTTTTTATTCAATCATAGGATGGATGGTAAGTCAGGGTGAGGACACGACCTGTATGATTTTTTTATGTATACTGCTACTACTGATAATGATGATGATGATGATAATAATAATAATAATAATAATAATAATAATAATAATAATAGTAAGCATCATCATCATCATCATCATCATCATCATCATCATCATCTCCATTTTCACCTTAAAAGCTTTAAGTCTATTTGTTTACTCATGATTTTTAAAATCCTTTTTAGGTTCTATTGCTCAGGATTAATGAGCACTATCTCAATAGAATTTTACAATATACCAGGCATCATCACAAACTATAAAGAAATAACAGAATAACGAACTAACAATCTAACCATCTAAAGCATTTCAAATGTAAAACACGACCTTCAGACATGTGTGGAACGACACCCGTGGCTGTGAAAGTGTAAGAAACAATGGTGTAAGAACGGTGATATATACTTATTGTGATGCTAAAATGACAAAATCACATATCTGTTACTTGGTAGCTGGATTAGCCTTGAAGCAAATTTCCGAACGATTCATTAATTTCATTTAGTGGAATTCTGTAGGTTAACCTGATTTCTTTAAATCTATACTTTTTCACTCATTCACAATAAGAAGACGGTATCTGTTTGGAGCTTTTGATCTGAAGGCGATTCATTAAAAACTTTTGATCAAGCGTTCGTTCTATTTCAACAAGTGCTTCGTTTAAACAAACAGATACGCTCTCTCGTCCAGACTAATTAGATAGAAAGTAAATCTTCTCCATGGAGGATCGGTTTTCAACCAATTATTCTTTTCGTTCCCTCGCTCATTTTAGTTCTGAGTGGTGGATTATTTTACCGTCTCAGGTTCTGGGCCAAATTACAAGGGCAGCAAACACTGGATCAGCATTTTAACAGCTCTTGCCTGGAGCGGCCAGTGAGCAGGATATTAAGTAGTTTGGGAATTAATTCACCATCAGGATGAAGGAAGCTCCTCTAATGTTTTATCTGAAGGACGTCTTATAAGTCGCAGCATGGGTGAAGTCGAGAAGTTTGGCAGTTAATGTTTGTGTATTTGCATTAGCATGCCAGCTATCATTTATATTTCGTAAATCACAGGTTTACAGTGGCGGCCAAAAGTTTTAGGACAGCATATGCCATGTATTATAGTCCTCCAGGTGATGTTATTAATTAGCTCTTGCCTATCTGCCTGAAGAGTTCTGCTAATTAGAATCAGCTGCTTTAGTTAATGGATGGAACAAATGTGTCGCAGGACTTTTAATTTCTGAAGCCAGGGTGTCTACCTCTGCACAAAAATGGCTAAAACTAGGGAATTCTCAAATTCAAATACAAATCTCTGTATCAAATTTCTGTCCATGATCTTCAGGAAGCAATCAAGCAGACATTGATTAGGTGAATGATATCGGAGTATTTTTTTGACTCTCTGCCAAGATGGATCCACCAGGCTTTGAAGAATAAAGTACTCCATCCAAAATACTGATTGTTGAGTAGCAATTTAATTGCCTAATTTTGTTCCTTTTATCTTGATTATTATTAAAAATATATAATTGAATTTGATTAGTTAAATTGTTATTTATTTCATTATTATTACACTTAGATTATTTTCTTGTATTTGTTTACACTTAAAAAAAATCTCTCATAGAAAGATTTAATTTAATAGATCAATTAAAGAGACTACTACATCTGCAGAAGTAAAGTCTTTCATCTTTTCATAAGAGAAAATGAATGAATGAATGAATTGTTAAACATAATAAATAAATACTAATTTGATTTTGCTATAATATTCCTCTTAACTGTTCTAAATCACTATTTATATTCTTTAATAAATTTGTATGACACAATACCGAGCATCCGAATTTATTTTCTGGTCCATAAAGGGACCTGTCCTGGAGTGTGTTACTATTGACTGGCTTAAATTTGTCATCTCGGCCGTGTCCAGGGCGATTTTAATGCTTGTTCAGTTTAATAAAACTCGCTTTTCAGCTGTGAGGGAATATTTGCTGAAGGCGAGACACTTTTTCCGCTTGATTCTGCGCATACTGACCCGCTGAGGCGAGCGAAATGTTAATAAGTATAGGACCGTGAGGATTTAACTGTACTTCTGATGCCATGAGATGGTAGTCACATGCATGCACTGCTCGAACCGTAGTGCATGGCCTTCACAACACATTCATGAATACCAGATGAGATGAAGCTGAATGATGTCTGACAGGCTTACAGTCAAACCATATAGAGGTGACATCAACGTTCAATGAAGAATTGAGAGATACATGAAAGGCTCTTCAGTGAGTTTCTTTGTAGAGATGAGTTGGAAACTCTTTTTGACAGAAAACGCTGCAAAGGTCATAGATTTTTAGAAGACAGACTTTAGTAATCCTAGAGGATTTCTGTGCAGTGTTCAGAAGGAATGTTGGAACTGCCTCAGCTCAGCGATATTTTTAAGATGTCTGGTGTAAAAAGCTCTCTTGAGGTCATTCCACAGCATCTCTCTATTATGTTAAGGTCTGGACTCTGTCTGGACCATTCCAAAGGCCCAATCTCGTGTATCTAAAGCAATTCTGTAATAGATTTACTTCAATGACCTGCTGCATAACCCTGAAATTATCCAGTTGGATGCCTTGATAAACTTGGGAATTCATTCCTCCACAATATTAAATAGTCTGAGGTAGCAAACCACCCCCAAATCATGATGCTCCCTGAACCACACTTCGGTGTTATGATGATGTTTTCATATTGTCTAATCACATTTATTGCTGTGCATTCTCCCTAACCAAGTTCTTTCCAAACAATTTTCGCTTCATCTGTCCAAAAGACATGTTTCCAGTAGTGTTGTGGCATGTCAAGATGGTGTTTGGCAAACATCCCATTTTTTTTGGAGCTGGATGGTTTCCTCTGTGGTGTTCTGCCATGTTCAGTGTTTTACATATAGTTGACTTATGAACAGAGACGTTCACCAGCTCTAACTAATCTAGACTTTAGCTGTTCATTTCATTATTCAGTATTCTCTGTTGTGCCTTAGTAGTGTTCTTAGCCGGGTGGCCACATCAATGAAGAGTAGCCACAGGACCTAGGATTAGGTCCTGTGGGAATGGGAATGATATAAATCATTCCCATTTATAGACAGTTTGTCTAACTATGAACTGATAGGTATTTAAACTTTTAGAGATTACTCTGTACCCATTTCCAGCTACATTTCCAGCTGAAACTCGAAAAATTAGAATATCGTGCAAAAAAAAAAAAGGGGCCAAAACCTAGTACATATGCCTACTTATACTTTTCAGAGGTCTGATATTGTTCTATGTACAATCCTTGTTTTATTGATTGCACGTAATATTCTAATTTTCTGAGATTGTGGATGTGGAGTTTTCATGAGCTGCATGCCATAATCATCTCAATTATGAGATATCACAGCTTGAACTATCTCACTTTACATGTAATGAGTCTATCTCATATATTAGGTTCACCTTTTAAGTTGCATTACTGAAATAAATGAACTTTTGCACAATAATAAATTTTTTTTTCGAGTTTCACCTTTTTATCAAGAACTCTTGCTCATAGGTCATAAGCATCAGCTGATGCTCTGTGTGAATAGCACACAGACACTGGTTGGGTGCTTTACTTTAGGTAGTTCTAAACCATACCTCCATTCTTTGTTCATTGCTTGGACTCCAGGTTTGCCAGCCACTGACTTCAGTTGGTGTTTGTTGACATCCGAAACCATCAACCATCAATAAAGTTTTTGGTGGACTTGTTCAATAAAGCCATAAAGGCCATGACTGTTTGTGTTTAGAATTATTGTTTTGGGAGAGAGAGAGAGAGAGAGAGAGAGAGAGAGAGAGCTATCAGAGTCTTCCACACAATCAAAAACTTAAACTTGAACCAGAACTTGAACACACAACTAGTTTTGCCCTGACGGATTAATTTTTTTACTTAATTTGATTAGAAATGCACTAAATGAAAATAAACAAGAAAACCAAAAGCTCTGCCACAGTCTCCAGAGTCATCCTTCCCACCCACGCACACACACACACACACACACACACACACACACACACACACACACAGTACAACAAAACTGTTTAAGAACAGTTTTGTTAACAAAATATAATCTTAATTAAATCAACTTGGAGCCATCAAAACAAAACACATGCAGTTAAACATGCAATTGTCAAAACTTTCCATGCCTTTCATCAGGGTAGGATTATAAGAGTAGAATCTACATAAACATTAGTAATGAAATAATTTAATGACTATGCACCAGTCTGTCTCTCTCTCTCTTTCTCTCTCTCTCTCTCTCTCTCTCTCTCTCTCACAAACACACGCACAAAAATCGTCTCGGGCTACTTTGTTGTAACCCTGTTCCCTGAAAAAGCGGGAACATGGACACCATGGCAGCCATAGAACGGCCAATAGCACGGGCCGTCTGCTTGGTTGCACGGAGAGACAGATCTGTGGCTCGGCACAGCTCTGTGAACGCCCTCTCATCAATAGACCTGCCAGTGCTCAAGTCTCTCAGCAGGTCAGCCTGGTAGACCTGCACAACAGCCTGAACCGCTGCCTGAAAAGCTTTCCCCACCAGGGATGATGTCAGTAAACATGGATTGGTGAGGAGTGTGGGCTTTTTCAGGGAGGATGATGTCCCAGGAGAAAGACAGCCCGCAAGCGTCTCATTCCCATGGCATTTTCACGCAGCATTGAGTGTAACTTTTGAAAGGGAACATCTCGGGTTACTTTGTTGTAATCCTATTCCCTGAAAAAGCTTGAATGAGATGCTGCCCTCCAATGCTATAAAATCTGACAAATGTGTGCGGAGAGGACCAACCTGCCACATCACACACTTGCTGCAAGGGGACACCTCTTGCCAGAGCAAWTGATGAGGCAATCCCCCTGGTCGAATGAGCCCTGATTCCTAGAGGCGAAGTGTGACCACGCGCCTCGTACGCTAGGGCAATAGCATCTCTCACCCAATGTGACAGCTTCTGTTTAGTGGCGGCCACTGGCTAGTGCGGTGGATGTAAATCTGAAGAGCACGTACTGGACACAGTACGTGAAGTCTTTCCTGCTCCAGAGCTGTAACAGTCGGAGGACAGAAGGCTTCGAGAACAACCGTGTGCATGGTCAAGAATGGAACTTTCGGAAGATAGTTCGGGTGAGGATGCAGGATAGCTTTGACTAGCGCAAAGTCTAGGCAGGAGGGGGAGACTGACAAAGCCTGCAGATCTCCAATTGGCCATAAGAAAAAGCCTGACAGGCGCTGACTCTAGTGGTTCGAAAAGGGTGTCAATCAGACCTTCAAGCACAATCACTAAGTCCCATGAAGGGACTGTCGCTCTATTGGGCGGCCTCAACCGTTTATCTCCTAAACTCCTAAATAAAGTGTGCTTTCCCACCCTTTCAGTCAGAACATAGCCAAAATAGTGGCTATGTACATTCTGAGAGTACTAGGTCATAAGCTCGAGGACAACTTTTCTTGCAGAAACTCTAGCACTGAAACAATTCTGCAGTGGACTGGGTCTACATGTTTTGCCATGCACCAACTTTCAAATACATTTGAGGGCATACAATCTTCTAGTGGAGGGAGCCCAAGCACTTAGAATAGTTTCAATTACACTGGCTGGAAGACCAGCATCTCTTAGTTGGTCCCCCTCAGGGGCCAGACATGAAGGTTCTCAGAGCTCGGGCCTCTGAAATATTGACCTCTGCGCCTGAGACAGAAGATTCCTCCTTACTGGAATCACCCACGGTGAGCCATCGAGGAGAGATATTAGATCCAAGAACCATTGTGTCACAGCCTTTCTGGATAGCAAGTCTGCTCCCACATTCGTATGACCCAGAATGCAAATCGCCCTGAGTGACAGGAACTTGTCCTGTACTCAAAGCAGATCCTTGTGCGCTAGCTTGTTCAAGCTGTTCGCCATGGCGATTTATGTACGAGACTACCGTAGTGTTGTCCACCCACACTAGGACATGGTAGCTTCTCAACTGCTGGAGGAAGTGTTTCAGAGCCAAAAATAGAGCCATAATTTCAAGGCAATTGATGTGCCACGCGAGAAGATGACCTATCCAGCTCCCTTGGGCTGGATGGCCATCTAAGACCTGTAGGGTTTCAACTCTGGATTAAAGGTGAATTGAATCTTTAAGGATTTGGGTTAATGTTATTGAATTGAATTAAAATTTATAGAGTACACTTTATCGACTACCCGTCCAGTGTTTAGCACAATTTAGTGTAGTTTACCAGTTCTGCTTATCATGTGGCCACCGATGATAACACAAAATCTAGTATTTAGCAATTATGAGCAAGGTAACATAAGATCTGGGCAAATGTTTAAACTTTAAAAGGCATGACCAAGACAACAGTTCTTTATAAAGAAGCAAGACTTTATTGAACTAATCTATGTTACATGAAACTACGCTATTTACCCACTCATACACACACACACATGAATAGTTTAGAGGGTGGAAGTTAATGGAGGTTTGTTTAGGTTTACTAGAACTGAGGAAGTCACAAGAACAGAGCCTTGGGTTTAATTCTTACAGTTTAGTTATGAATCGAGCACCAGTTGTCAGCAAGGAATGAACCTTGGTTTGTTTTACTTGCGTTACGTGACGGTTGTTCTGGTCTTTTTCATGCATTCATTTAACCTGTGGTTTGCTCTGTCACGTGGGAGGCCATCTCAGTGGAGTTTTAGTCATTTAGGTAAAGTGTATTAACATGAATCTGGTTCATATGACTTCATGATTTCATGAACATCAACGTTCATTGAATATACAGAGCTTTCATTTGATACCAAACATCCCATGTCTTGCATACCCATTCATACCTTTATCTRTAGMAAGGGCTGTACAGGTTGATTACACTCCTTAAGTTTATAGTAAAGATGTTGAACACAACACAAAGACGTTGTACATTCTACATGTACACACATATATAATTTTTATATCTGCCCTAGTGGCATACTTTAACTGATTAACATATTATGTGTCCCTAAAGCTTTGTATGTTCTCTGTTCTGGGGCCCAGAGGAAACACATTCCTGGGCTCAGCAACTGCCAGGGGGTTGTGAAACTTCCCTAGTGCTGCTCTACACTGTTTTAAGTAAAGATGTAAGATGCTTTTCTCTGGTGCAAGGACGTTGCTTTTGCAGATCTGCAACATCTGAGTTGGAAAAGAGTAACCGTCTCTTTCCTTGTTTGCTGATGTCATGAACTGTCTCTTCCTCTTTCAGTGGCCCTCTTTGAGGGGGCCTGCCGGTTCCTACAGACCGCACCATAGCCAGTGAGGAATCGTCTGTCTTTCTTGCAACAAAAACACGGACCTAAAGTGGGACCCAAAGTCAAAAACTGGGGTCTGAACTACATAGAAAGGGTATGGGGATCAGCCCTTGAGTGAAATCCCCTGGCTCTTAGCCACAACTAAAATGCTCTTATGCGCAGATGGCCCAAAGGTATCACCGTGGACGCAGCTGCCATGAGAGCTAAAGATCTCTGAAAGTGAACAGTCACTTTCTGGCCTAGCTTGATTTCCTTTAGGGTGTTGAGGATGGATTCGACACAAGCGGGAGACAGCTGTGCCCACATTGTGATCAAATCCCATGTGACACCCAAAAGGAACAGGAAAGAGAACACTTTTCGTGGCATTGAGCCTCAATCCTAAAGAATGGAGATGAGCTAGGATGACATCCCGATGTCGAAGCACTAGCTACTGAGACTGAGCCAGAATACGGACGCCCTGGAGTCGTAAAGGAGCCAGAACTGCATCCATGCATTTTGTATATGTGCGGGGTGACGGAGCTAGGCCAAATGGAAGGACCCAATACTAGTAAGCTTCGCCTCCGAAAGCGAACCTCAGGAACTGAGGAACTGTGTTGTGGCAATATTTCTACATGGAAATATGCGTCCTTCAGGTCGATTGTCACAACACAGTTCCTCAGTTCCTGAGGTTCGCTTTCGGAACTTCTGGTTGGATTTGAGAAACGATCATATTGACAGGCAACTTTTTGAACCTGTATTTCCTGGGATAGCGGTTCAACTCGCAAAGATCTAAAATTGGATGCCGCCTCCCGTCTTTCTTGGGAACCAAGAAATACTGACTGTAGTAGCCTGTCTCTGTCTGGGAGGGGAACATGAAATCTGTAATTCCTGAATTAACAGTTGTGCTCGTTCTGGTTTAATGGAAGTGGAGACCACACCGTTGAAACGCAGAGGACGATGTGCAAACTGAATCCTGTAGCCTCTCTCTACAGTCCTTCGTACCCAAGGAGATATGCCAGGCAGTAGGTTCCACACTGCCAGTTTTTCCATAAGGGGCACAAGTTTTTGACACATGCTAGATCGGGTGGGTGTTAGATGTTCGGCATCCTGAAACGTGGCAGGAGGTGACCGAACACCCAACATTTCATTGGAGACCGGTGCTCCCCGAAACACCTTGCCAGGGAGGAGACTTTATCCGCTGAATAAATTATAGGCGCCCTTCCCCAGGGGAGGCACCCCCACGGTCCTGGGCACATGAGCCTCAGGACTTATTTTTTGTAGAGAGGATGCTCCTCCGGTACGGTCTCCTTGAGGCAGATTGTGAAGAGCGGCAACGCCCCCCCCCCCCAGTCTCTACAAGGGGGTGCCCGGCTGGTCACACTCTCCCTCTGCGCCTCACGCCTTTTGAGAGCCAGACCTGGTCGGGACCGGGTGGCCAAAATGTCCCGATTCTTGAGTACGGCGGGGAAGAAACCTCCCAAAGGCCTGTTCATATAGTTTTGCCTCCCGAAAACCTAGTGGTGATGGAATTAACAGCGTCGCCAAAAAGGCCAGAAAGCAAGACGGGTGCATCAAGAAGGACAGCACGATCCTTATCCTTAATGACCGTAAGGGTAAACTACACATGCCTCTCCGTAGACACCATGGCAGCCATAGAACAGCCAATAGCATGGGCTGCCTGCTTGGTTGCACGGAGAGACTCGGCGCAGCTCTATGAACGCCATCTCATCAATAGACCCGCCAGTGCACAAGTCTCTCAGCAGGTCAGCCTGGTAGGCCTGCAAAACCGCCATGGGTGAAAAGCTTTCCCCATCAGGGAAGATGTCTGTCTACACTGCTTGGTGGGGAGTGTGGGCTTTTTCAGGGAGGATGATGTCACAGGAGAGAGATAGCACACAAGTACCTCTTCTATTGGGGCATCATCATATAACCGAATAATATTTGAATAAATCGAAGTTGATGGCACGAAAACACGGGATGAATAAGGTTCATTCCACGAAAGAGATAATTGGTCATGGAGATCACCAAAGAAAGCGAGGGGGCGTCACTGTGGCCCCTCCCCCCCGGCGACCCGAAAGAAACCTGTCATCTAATTTTGTGCGCTTGGGGGAATGTCGCTTCTGCGGCCAGTCGATATGCAATCGTTCAACAGCACGTATTACTACTTTGAGGAACTCCTCATACTCTCTGTCATGACTCAAGGAGCGTACTGAGGTGGCTACATCCATGGAAGCAAGGGAGGAAGTCTCTTCTGCCCCCTCACAAGAAGCGACAGAGCGCGCTTGAAAAGCGGACAGTAAAATGTCCTGATCTGGCAACAGCACAAGAGAAAGGGGGAATTCCGTCTCATGGCGCCCCAGATCGGTACGTGAACCCCACGAATGCACGTGCAAAACACCTTAATAGGGAGGACAGTACAGTACTCACAGCTCTTCCCCCAGGCACGCAAAACAAAAATCGTGGAGATCGCCCTTCGAAAGAGATCTTTCACACGGAGGCACGCATCTCTTAGATAACTCACCAATAATGGCGGAGTTTATTAAGACTTTCTGTTTGTATATTCGCTTGCACACAAACACGCAAACACAATGTGCTTCTTGAAGACAGAAAGACCGAAGGTTGTTTCCGGTTCACTACTATTTATAACCTGCAGGTACACCTCATCAGATGACGTCACCTTACCGAGGTTATATAAGCCAAAATTTGGCGTGTTTGATACACACATGCTTCCCAACCGGTTGAACAAAGATGTTCCCATAGCGCTTTCATGCAGCATCAAGTGTAGCTTTTGAAAGGGAACATCATATTACTATTATGGCATTTAAAAATCTATTTTGACCCTTTTGCACCTAAGAATGTAGGTGAAGCCACAAAGTCTAAAGAAAATACAAAGCCTCTTCTTTAAATTGAGCGTGTAAAGAACGCAGCTTTTATGATCATTAAAGCTTTCAGTAATTTCTACAACTCGGGTATTAAATTGAATCCTTTGTTTTCATCGCGAGAGGATTTGTGCACAAGTATCATACCTTCAGTTCTCTTCTTTTTGAAATAGGTCAAAAGCTGTGCTTTAATTGTTCTCTTGGCCGAACAGCCGAAATGTGAACAGCGCGAAAAATGATGCAACCTTGTGTGAGCTTGTGAACAGCGCTAATCCACCTAATCGCTGTTTTTAATTTGAAAATTATCATACATAGAGAGATTTAATATTTCATTTTCGGAGCACATATTATAATATATACAGAATTATTAATCCGAAGGGCATGGTAAGGGGAATGTTGGTTTTACCACCATATGGTATGGTACTGTACAGTATGTCATGTTTATTGCTGTCTATATACCTAAAGAACAGAATTAGTTTTTTTTAGTTTGTTTTTAAATGACAACTCTCCTGTGCAACACTTGCATGCTTGCTGCAGGTACTGTATATTTGGTGCCCAATTGTATATCACTATAAGCAAAGTAGCTTTTTCATACTGTCTATAGCGTGCTCATTGTAACTAGCGTTACTTCATACCTAAGGTTTTAACTGCAATCAACAGTATATAGATTAAATGTTCTTTGTTAAATTGCTGTTATTGTAATGTTCTATTTTGAAAGGTTTGTTTGCTAATGTATGGGACAATTAACATCTTAACACTTTATCTTATCAACATTTTAATTTAATCTTATTTTACAGCAAGCTTTACTGAGCAGGTAGTCAACAGCCCTGAACAGTATTTAATTTCTCAGAACATTGTGGCTGTAAGAAACATTTTGTTGGAGGAGCGACCTGCATGTTGGAGTGTGTAGTTATAAATCTTTTGTTTTTGTCATGTACTCGAGACTCCGCTGTACCAGTGGGGTCACAGATAAAGATGAAGAAAAAGTCGCAGTAAATTACAGGATGTGATGAATATTTCTACAACTCTTGTAGGTCACTGAAAGCCAGAACGACCGGAGAGGAGAAGTTCATGTTGAAGGTCGGCCTGTAATAAATGACTGTCGTTCATCATATCCTTCTCTTTCTTCTCATTATTAATGCTGATGGAGTGGATTGGAGAGGGAATGTATCGTCAGCTCAACCTTGACCAACTTCTTTGCAAATCTAAACATTTAAAAGGTGAAACTAAGTGTGTATATGTATATATGTATGCGTGTATATACACGTGTGTGTGTGTTATTTCTTATAATGCTACAGAGTCATGTTAAACAGCTAATTATGCTAAACAGATTGAATAAATGGGTGTTACGGTAGCCTGATGGTTAGCACTACCTCCTTGCACTTTCAGGAACTAGGTTTGATTCCTATGGAATAAAATCACTGTCAAAAATAATCGTGCGTAAAAAAAAGATTTGTGTGTAATTCTGTGTTTTGTCCGAGTTGATTTCCAAAATCACCGACCACGACAGCTTACAGATACAAGATTTTGTGTGTTTGTTACAGTACAACTCTGACCATTTACAGTCACAAAACTCGTTTTTACAACTCCTCTGTTACATGGACGAATTGCGAAATTACGCCCACGAATGTTGTGTGTTATACCAAGTTATGACCATAGTCAAAAAAACATCATCAAGGCCACATGAACAGGCATTACTATCTGAGGGACAGTGCGTTTTTATTATTATTATTTTTTTAATGTATTGTGCGTTGATTTTATTCCATAGATTCCAGTCATCTGTGTGCGTGGAGTTTGCATGTTCTCCCTGGGGGGGGGCTTCCTCTGGGTCTCCTCCCACAGTCAAAAGACATGCAGGTTGGCTGATTGGTGTTCCTAAATTGCCCATAGTGTTTTAAATGAGCATGTGAAAGATTGTACTGTGTGTGCCCTGCAATGTATTGGCATCCCAGGGTGTACCCCACCTTATGCCCCAAGTCTCCTGGAAAAGGCTCTGTACACAGGATAAAACCGTGTAGTCGATGAGTGAATGAATGAGATTGAATAAATGCAATCATAAGGACACTTTAGAGTCCTTCTATAAATGTTTTATATGTTAAACATTACATGCAAAAGGTAATAATTTTTAAGGCATATATGTTAAACATGACGATATCATATCACAGCAAATGCATTCAAATAAATCTGTAGCTTGTTTATATAGAAAATAAATTTGTTGTATAATATCAATTAAAAAATAAGACATCCTGACATTAAAACCCTTAAAACACACACACACACACACATATATGTGCTTATATACAGTAGATGCCTTGCGCTGTGTGTTAACAGAAAGGCTTCAGGCTTTCAGACTGTGTTGGGATTTCAGCTATGTATGATAGAACAAAAAGTTATCATTATTTTTTATAAAAAGTAAAGTTTACCACTACCAGAATATGTAAATGAGGTTGCAAGAATGTAGAAATCACAAAATAAGCATATAATAATAATAATAATAATAATAATTATTATTATTATTATTATTATTATTATTATTATTATTATTATTATTTCCTGGTCATAGAAACATGTGATTGTGTGTATTTGTACTATTTCTTTGCCTTTGTGACCCAGTTTCTAATTTTTCGCTCAGTCATGTTTGGGAAAATTGATTGAAATTAACTAAAATTCACTTCATTATATTGCCTATTTTGTGGTAAAAAAAAAAATGATGTCACTCTATACTGTACAATGGATAAAATGTTCTGAGCTTTAATGGCTACAGGATTAAAAAGCTTAAAGAGACTCCTATACAGATGAATCACCCATGATAAACTAATTGCTTTAAAATACGAATCATCCAACATTATTCCTTAAAACAATTTCTTTCCAATGGTCTTGGTTGGATTGCGATTAGAACAGCACAAACCCCAAGTGTCCCCTCAAAGAACGGTAAAAAAAGAATAAGGCGCAGGGAGGAACAGAAGGTAGGCTGTAGTGTTTACCCGTCCTTAACAACTCGTATCCTTCCCACGCAATAGTATATTCAGGAGAATGCTGACAACCAGAAACGGCAGCACCATGAGTCCGCCTACGCATAAACTCCCTGTGAACTCAATAACATCGTGCTTAAATGTTTTAAACTCCTCTCAGACGTATTATTCTGATTATACAAGGTTTGGGTGTATTCATTTTCATGAGAACATGTTGCTAAGCAACAGCTAAATCAGTAATAACTAACTAATCAGTGAGGTTTACAGTTTACCTAGCTAACATGAGTTCTATAGAAACAGGGAAACTAACACAGGAAATGAGACGGAAACATCACGAAGGTTAACATTTCTGTCAGATGTGGCATTAAAATGCAGGATAAAGACTATATGGCTAAAACTGCAATGTACGGGGGTGGGGGTGGGGATGGGGCGTTCAAGTCACTTGTTATTAGATTTTTGGTGAATGAAGGTGAAAAAGCGATTGACATTTACAGAACACTTCAAGCACAGTCCAGTAATGAGACTCTTACCCGCAGTAAACTGGTTTGAATGGCGCAAACGTTTTAAAGAAGGCTGTGAATGATAATCCTGGCCGAGATGTTTTAGAGCCCACTGCATGAACATTCACCTAATCTGTGAAAACTTTCTCCCTTGGAAACCAAGCACTAGTAAAAAACTGGGATAAGTGAATTAGTGTAGCAAGGGCACAGAGAAATAAAAGTAGTTTTACTCTCGAAACTGTGTTCTGTTACCTGCACATTTAAAAATCCTGTCTTGACCTGAACTACCCCATAATTACACTTAGCATAAACTGATCATTTTCAAGGGTTTGTTCATACCAGATACGAGACAGGTACATAAAAAAAAATAAAAAGATTTCTGAGACGTGTCAGGAAACAGAACATCTGACTAAAGTCACCCTGTAGTTAGGCTTGGCATCAAGTACTAACCTCTCTCAACATCTGTCTATATGTACCTTTGATGCTCTTGAAGCTCAATCTCTATAAATGAAAAATAATCTTTTCATTTCATTCTATTTAAATGCATCTTCACATTTTACCAGATTTCTTTAAATCTACATTTTGCACAATCATTTGATGATTATTTCATGAAGTATCAACTGAGTTTAAGAAGATGATTATTATATAAAAATAATAGAACAAAATAATATTATCAATAAAACCGTAAATGATAAATAATCGGATATTTTCTGAGCCAGTACAGCTGGGTCAGTCTGCCATCAGCTCTGCTTTGTTCATAGGAATTTATGTCTAAGTCCCCAGTATATTGTTTCTTCATCTCAGGAAATGATCCATATAAAAATCCTGATGGAAATGGAGCCCCAAAGTCCCTGCCTTCTGCCCAGGAATCCTCCTGATAGCAGGTGTTAAAAATTCAGGTAATAAAGGTCAGGACATGGCGTCTTCATATTTATTGAGTGCTGACAGAAGATCAATACAATGCTCCAGTGGAACTGAATGTGATACAACACTTCCAAAAGCAGCTTATTTATGTTCACAGGGAAAAAAGGGAAAAGCAGAAGAAGAAGAATGATTTATGTCTGGACCATTTGCAGCACCACAGGTCCTCTATAGCACCAAAGCACGGCGAACGGGTTCCTCCTGCTTAAATATGACTTAAATGTGTCACTCTTTTTAAAATACATGGGATATTATGTGGGGTGTTCAAGTCAAACCAGGACTTTTGATTGTGCAGAATAACAGAACACAGTTACTAGAGTAAGAACTACTTTTATTTGTCTGTATAGCCCCCTGATACACTAATGCACTTATCCCAGCATTTCATTTAATTTGTGCATGGATACCATCAAGTTAGAAAGAATTCTCAGTACGCCAAAGCCATGACCGGACTGCCTGCATCATACCTAAAACATAGGTCTGCCCTCCTAGGAGTTCCTATAATGCATAAGTCATGTTGGTGAATGGTTGTATGTACAGTTAAAGCAGTGCTGCAGTTTTCTACACACCATCTCGGTCAGGATTGCCATTTTTGCATTCTTGCACATTTCAAATATTTTACTGCAGCTAAGAGTCTTATCAACGTACAGCGGAACCTTGGATTACGAGCATAATTTGTTGTCAGCTCATATTCCAAAACACTTGTAAACCAAATCATCCTTTCCCATAAGAAATAATGAAAACTCAAATTATTCGTTCCACAGCCCCCAAAAATAAATACATAAAAATAATTAATACAATCTATAAAATTAAAATAAAACAAATTAATCTGCACTTTACTTAAAAAAAAAAGTACAAATAAATCCTGACAGATAAGTGATTCCGTTGGTGCGCGCAGGCACCGTGTGTGTGTGTGTGTGTGTGTGTGTGTGTGTGTGTGTGCGTGTGTGTGTGTGTGTGTGGAATTAGCCCCTTCCCTCGGCTCGTTTTACACAGTAACACTCCTCCTCCCTCTCCCCACCTCACTTTTTAAGATTCACAACAAACACACACACACACACAACGGAAACACCGTTTTAACAGGAAAAAAAGAAATCTTTCTGAGACTGGCATGAGCGTATATTAACAGACTCACTTTTTAAGTTTCACAACAAGCGCAAAAACACAGCGGAGACACCCTTTTAATGGAAAAAAGCCAGACTGGCATGAGCGCACACTAAAGGAATCGCTTAAGTTTCACAACAATCTGAATTGTTGAAATCTCTCTGACCTGGCGTGAGCGCACACTAAGGGAATCACTGCTGTAGAGTAAAAAAAAAACAAAAAAAACAAATGAACCAGCACCTTACCTTTGAAAAGAAGTGAGAGGTAGTGAGAGCGTAATGCTCAGTGTCAAAATAAGAGTCGCATGTGTGTAGCATGATACTCGGCGCTCGTAAACTAATACTTGCTCAGTTTCTGAATAAAAAATTATTAAAAATCTTTGCTCGGTTTGCGGAAAACTCGTAAACCACGTTACTCGCAATCTGAGGTTCCACTGTACTGTGCTTGAAGTGATCTGAAAACATCGCCAAGCTTGACACGGAGCATAGAAGCCCACGTGGCTCCAGGAGGGCAAGCGACACCTGTGGTGCAGAATGGGGGGGGGGGGTTCAGGTACGACCCAAAAGTCAAGATCTCATCATGCAGGACTCTTCCTACCAGCTACACTCTCAAGCACCGGGATCCGGAGATCCCGAACGGAGGCGCTCATCGATTTGGAGGCCAGGGAAATTTTATTGATGGGAGGCTAGCTGCGCACTGGGTATTCCAGTTAGCCAGCTCCCTTCCTCCATCCAATTGGTCTCTCTGGCTGGCCAACCAATTAAGTTGGGGTGCGTGACGCAGAGGATGGCCCTAGTGCTACTACGACTTCATTCTGAACGAATCTCGTTGGTGTAATCGGGCAGGATAATTTTTGATAAAGGTGGTTGCGTTTTTGTTTTGTTTTTTCAAGATTTGACTCTTTACCGACTGGAACTTTATCTTGCATGGATTATCTTTTAAAAATAGTCACCAGCTATGGAACAAGAACTACTAGACCTGCGAGAGCAGATATGCCACCTGCAGGCACAAAATGAGCAGCTGATGCAGGAGTGCTCCCCATCCAGTAGCCATGCTTCCAACAAACCACCCCCTTCTATGACAAATGCTAATTACTCATCTTCAGTTCCGTTCATTAGGGTACTTTATGTCCCCCGAGAGAAATGGTGTCCACATTTTTATGGAAATATGGACTCAACACTGAGTATTGAGGACTGGACTGGGGAGGCCAAGGTGTGTACTGGGGGTAGGGGTTGGTCTGATGAGGGAAAAAGTGATACTTTTACTTGACCATCGGGGGGGGGGGGTCTTTAGAATGGAGATAAACCTCCATTCATCAGCTACTAGAGAAACTACTGAGTCTGTTTTTGACATTCTGAGAGACTTGTATGGGGTAAACAGACATTTGTGCAATTACAACAGATGTTCTATGAGCGAAAACAGAAAGAAAGTGAATCATTGACTGAATTTTCCCATGCTTTAATGTCCCTAATGGACTTGATTCTTGCTGGTAATCCAGGCACTGTTACAAATTCTGACAGGGTTCTTCATGATCAGTTTGTGGAACATGTTCGAGATGTGCTGTTGAAACGGGCCAAAACAGAGAGTAGTGACAGGGTTCACCTGGCTTCAATGTTACAACCCTCGCATCGACTGGCCGACCCGCTCTGTTTCAAACTGGGGATGTCAGTGCGCCCTAAGCTGCCTTAAGGGCACCCAACCCTCAAGTACCCCCACCCCCCAAAGCCCCAGAGCCTTCTGCCCCTGCCCCTCAGGGGTACTGGGATGTACAACCCCGTCGTGGGCCCATCCAAAACCAGTTTACACCTCGCACCATACACCCAACCATGGTGACCGAGCGGCGGACCACCAGACCACCGCACAGGTGCCAAGAGCCTGGGTGATCGAGTGTTGCCTGCTTGGCATACATTGGACACCGAACCCGACAAAGAGTTTCTGGAGCCCTCCGTAGAAGGGGGTACTATAACAACACGGGCCTCACGAGTGGCAGAGCCACGTATAAAAGTACAAAAAAGACACAAACCCCTCTTTCTCTCTCAGATGAATCCTCAGTAAGGGCGAATGCCGTGAGATAATTTTTCATTTTTAGTTTCAAGAGCAAAAGTTGTTCTCACGTAGATGGTGGAGCTCTGTTTATTTCAGGTTTACAGTATTCTTTTGGTTTCCTTTTAGTTCCTTAATTTTTTATTTAATTTATAATCCCATGCTATCTTCAAACGGAAAGGTCTTACTGTGGGTATCATAAGCACTCTCATAAACTCCTATTTCGCTGACCTCCTCTAAAGCCCTACGTTACGGCTCTTACACATTAAAACATCTCGTGGTGTGGCTCTCCATACCGCAGCATGTAACACTAGCATGCTAAGTTTCCTATTACTAATCCTGTTATTGACCCGACAAGACTCTAAACAACAAGGAGTTTTTAAATGAACACAGAGTTTTTCATGCCACTGTTAGACAGCATACCATAACTCATTGCATTGTAAAATATAACCAGTAATGTCACATTGCTGTCACTATCACACAACTTTTTACAAGATATTTTTGCTCATTTTTTTTTATAAAAGACAAGTCATTATTAATTTATAAACTATGTTAATGGCATAAAGGTGTCGATATAAATGACGGTAACCTTTTATAAGTCAAATGTTTTAAGTCCCTTTGATTTTTTTTTTTACAAGGAAGTGCAGAAATGACTTCAGCATGGTGTCGGAAATAGAGCTATGGGTTAAAAAGTTCACTTTTTAATGTTCATTAGTGCATTTTTTTTTATCACAGTACTTCCAGGAAAAATGTCAGCTGTGTGATTTTGACCTGAATAGAACCGGCAGCTAATTGGTTTGTTACACTCATTATAAGATCTCCCTCTCTCTCTCTCTTTACAGTTCAATGACACAGTAATAAAGGTACCAAAGGTACCAGAAGAAAAAGAATGTTGTTTTAGCTGTGTTCTGATTGGCCGGCTCCTGGTCAAGCCCTTCCTGGGCACAGAGCTGTGTGTTGGAGTAGCACCAGACTGATATCAAACCTGCGGCCACTCAACAGACTTCATCCTAATGACTGGAGTAATGATGACAGAGGCTACTGATTTTAGGGCCGATGATTCGATGATGAACGTTGTTGTGGACGGCTCTGTGAGAACAACAACGTTCAATTCACTGCCATCAGTTTGTTTGATTGTATCTCAACTTTTTCTTTTTGGAAGTACATTTTATTGGATTACAATGCAGCTCACTGGTCCAAAAGATCATGTGTAGCATGTGTAATGATAATTATGCTTGTCAGAAAACAAGAGAATGATCAGACAAGTCAAACGTTGGTTGACGTAAATGTATGTACAGTATGTTGGACATACATATTTTAGACAGTATATTATATAAATATATACTATATTTTTCTTCCACAAGATATTATTGTTCATACGAAGCACTAACAATGGAGAATCCTTCCATCAATGTTAAATAAATAACAGAAATCTTCACCATGTAAGTAATTATTCAGTACAATTATCAAGAACTAATCAAGCCCTTCTGAGCAATCAGAATGCAAAACTCTGTAGCATTGTGGTGTAAATATTGTGTTCTAATGTACTGTATATTTAATAACTACAGTCATTACAACGTCATTCAATTTTATCAGTGAATGAATCTTATCTAATTTTGTCCTTTTTTCTCTTTTACTGAGGTTCTGCTGTTGAGTGCTTTGTGTTTGTGTGTTTACATGTGTGTGTACGTGTGTGTGTGTGTGTGTGTGTTGTGTGTGTGTGTTGTGTGTGTGTGTTGTGTGTGTGTGTGTGTGTTGCGTGTGTGTGTGTGTGTGTTGCGTGTGTGTGTTGTGTGTGTGTGTTGCGTGTGTGTGTGTGCGTGTGTGTGTGTGTGTGTTGTGTGTGTGTGTTGTGTGTGTGTGTGTGTGTGTGTGTGTGTGTGTGTGTGTGTGGTGATTTCCTGCCCCAATTGTGGTGTAAGAGTCATTCACAGTGCACAATATGGAGGAGAAATCGATAAACCTGCTTTCATGGAGCGCACTAAACACTTGTGTACGTGTTACTGCTGTGCGACTGGAAGGCCGTGGAGAATTCATTGTGTTATTTTTTTTTTCTTTCTGCTTGCTCAGGATTGTGTGTTAACCGTGTAGCGTGGCACCGCTCACATTGTTTGCTCGTGTGCTTGTTAGTTAAAGCGATCGGCACTCGTGGCTTATTTATTTGTTTGTGAAAGCTGATTTGCGTCTGTGTTTAAATTCGTCTCCATGGGAGAAAATGAACCTCAGAGCTCCATCTGAGAGCTGCATGTTGCGGAGACTCAGCAGGGAACTGCGGCACTCGGTCTGAGTGCCAGAACACAATTCAGAGTCCAGAACAGAACATTCAGCACATCTACTGTTTCACACACTTCGTCTGACTGAGGAGGAAAAAACAAGGCAAACTTCAATCTAATCAAGAAAGAAAGAAAGAAAAAAAAATGGATGAAAATGCTTACAAACCTAAGGCAGAAAGCTGATGGTAACAAACAAACAAGCAAAACAAACAAAGGAAAGAAGAATGAATCATAATTAAATCCAACTGAATTAATAGTAGAAATAAAAATGCATACACTTAACAAATCTAACTTGAATATATGAAAAACTGTCTTTTTCTGTCATTATAAAATAGAATGGTCACCATTGGCCTCCACGGTCCCTAGTTGGACTACAGAGGTTCCGAGATGGATGGAGATGGATATATAGAAACAAAAAATGTGCAAATTTAAAAGACATTTTTTTTTACTTTTATATTTTTTTTCATATTTTTAAAAACTGAGGATCACATTAATTAAATTATTGTTTATGTCTAATTCCTATACATTATTCTTTATTTAGTTCAAATAAATGTTAAAAATCACTTTAATCACATTTTTTATGAAGTATTTCTTTTTCAGATTGAAATCAGGGAATTTTTTTAATAAAATTTTATTCATTCAATTTTAAATGCAAGCCATGTGAAGATGCCATATAATACAAAATAATACAAAAAGTAATACCATGTAATACAAAAAGTGAAAATAGAATATTTCATATAGAAACTTTCATGTTGTAGAAATCCTGTTTTTTGTTTTTGTGTAAAGGTAAATAGGTCACCGCTCTACTTCTTTACGTTTCAGGTGATTTATTTGAGCGTCAGTGTGAGTGTTTATTAAATCCATACATCACACTGCCGATGTGTCGCTGTTCATCACTGCTGTTATTCCTCCATCATCATAACACACACACACACACACACACACACACACACACACACACACACACACACACATACACACACACACTTTTCCCCACCGAATTGACAACAGCTCTGTGTGTGATGAAATGATTCCTCGTTTGAGAATCAGAAATTTACAATGTATTTCTGAGAACTTTTTAAACCAATTCCTCTTCTCTAATCATGGAGCATCACCGTCTCCTGCAGTGTTACAGCTGCTTTCGATTCATTTTACATAGTTATTTTCAGTATTTTACTGTTTTTGGATTTCATTACTGCTGTGACTTTGTGCAACGTCATCACATGTTCATGCTGCTACACAAACATTTGAGCATAACACAGTTTACAAGGTCTTGTTAACAGATGACATTTATTTAATGTTAGGCGGCGTGGTCCCTGTGTGTGACATTGAAGAAGACGTGGTCTTGGTGTCTGTTAGTAGCATTGAAGAAGGCATGATCTCTGCCTCCAAGAAGGCGTGGTCTCAGGGTCTGTTCATAACAGTAAAGGGCCGTGGTCTCTGTGTTTGTTAATAACATTGAAGAAGGCGTAGTCTCTGTGTCTGTTAGTAACAGTGAAGGGCTGTGGTCTCTGCATTTATTAGTAACATTGAAGGAGGTGTGGATTCTTTGTCTGTTATTAACATTGAAGAAGGTGTGGTCTCGGTGTCAGTTAGTAATATTGAGGAAGGCATCGTCTAAATGTTTGTTAGTAACATTACAGAGGGAGTGGTCTCAGTGTCTGTTAATAACATTGCAGAAGGGGTCTCTGTATCTGTTAGTAACGATGACGCGGGTGTCTATTACAATACATTAATGGGGGTGTGGTCTCAGTGTCTGTTAGTAACATTGAAGGGGCGTGGCCTCTGTGTCTGTCGGTAACATTGAAGTACACATGGTCTCTTTGTAGTAACGTTGAAAAAGGCATGGTCTCAGTGTCTAAGTAAGATTGAAGGAGGCATGGTCTCAGTGTCTGTTAGTCACAGTGAAGGTCCGTGGTTCGTTAATAATATTGAAAGGTCGTGGTCTCAGTGTCTGTTAATTACATTGGTGGAGGCATAGTCTCTGTGTTTGTTAGTAACATTGAAGAAGGTGTGGTCTCATTGAAGGAGGCGTGGTCTCAGTGTCTGTTAGTAACAGTGAATGGACGAGGTCTCTGTTTCTGTCAGTAATGCTGATGGAGGCGTGGTATCTGTGTCTGCCACTGTAACCACTGACAGTCAATTCTGTGTGCGTGTTGGTGTGTATGTGAATGTGTGTCTGTGTGTGTGCAGTCAGAGATAAATGCTGTGTGCTCGTGCACGGAACTGTCAGGAAGAAATAAGCATGTTCTATTTTATGGCAATGTGACATGGCCCTTAAACACAAACGTAGTGTCTTACAAGAGATAACACACTTTTACACAGCTCTGTCCCCCGCAGGCTTCAATATAACACACCTAATGATACGCACATAAAACAAGAATGCATGCTGTGTGTGTGTGTGTGTGTGTGTGTGTGTGTGTGTGTGTGCGTGCGTGTGTGTGTGTGCGTGCGTGTGTGTTTGTGTGTTTGTGTGTGTGTGTGTGTGTATTCCCTATCATTATTAATAGTTTAAAATAAGAATAAGGAGTTATCATGAGATGTGCTACATGAAGTCTGCATCTTATTAATCCAGTCATGTATGACCTTTTACTGCATTACAATTGTGCGCTTAATTTATCCGGGTGTTAATGTAACCCTGAGGCTCATTAACCTTCCTAAAGCTAAAACACCACAGCACACTCAGACTAAAACACTCATCACCATCTTCTGTAGACTTCATTTGCTTAAAATTGGCTCGTTTGTAGAAGATTGAGGAAAGAAAATTGTGCTCCTGAGTCCTATCCTTCTTGTTCCGTGTTACAATCCCAATTAATAATCAAGATTACTGGCAAAAGTCATTGATTGTTTTTTTTTTTTTTTATAATATTGAATTATGACAAAAGCACAACATAAAAATACATATATCCCGATTCCAAAAAAGTTAGGATGCTCTCTTGTACAAATTGTGAATAAAAACAGAACGCAATGAAGTGGAAGTTTCAAATTTCAATATTTCATTCAGAATACAACATAGGTGACATATCAAATGTTTAAACTGAGAAAATGTATCATTTTAAGGGAAAAATAAGTTGATTTTAAATTTCCTGCCATCAACACATCTCAAAAAAGTTGGGACAAGGCCATGTTTACCAAGGAATGTTGTCCCATTCTTGTCTAATACAGGCTTCTAGTTGTTCAACTGTCTTAGGTCTTCTTTGTCGCATCTTCCTCTTTATGATGTGCCAAATGTTGTCTATGGGTGAAAGATCTGGACTGCAGGCTGGTCATTTCCGTACCCGGATGCTTCTCCTATGCAGCCATGATGTTGTAATTGATGCGGTATGTGGGCTGGCATTGTCATGATGGAATATGCAAGGTCTTCCCTGAAAGAGATGACACCTGGATGGGAGCATATGTTGTTCTAGAACTTGGATATATCTTTCAGCATTGATCGTGCCTTTCCAGATGTGTAAGCTGCCCATGCCGCAAGCACTCATGCAATCCCATACCATCAGAAATGCAGGCTTCTGAACTGAGCGCTAATAACAAGTTGGGTTGTCCTTGTCCTCTTTAGTCCGGATGACATGGCGTCCCTGTTTCCCAAAAAGAACAAATTTTGATTCGTCAGTGCATTTTAAATGAGCCTTGGCCCAAAGAAAATGCCTGCGCTTCTGGATCATGTTTAGATATGGCTTCTTTTTTGACCTATGGAGTTTTAGCTGGCAATGGCGAAAGGCACGGTGGATTGTGTTCACCGACAATGTTTTCTGGAGGTATTCCTGAGCCCATGTTATGATTTCCATTACAGTAGTATTCCTGTATGTGATGCAGTGCCATCTAAGGGCCCGAAGATCACAGGCATCCAGTATGGTCTTCCGGCCTTGACCCTTACACACAGAGATATGTTCCAGATTCTTTGAATCTTTGGATGATATTATGCACTGTAAATGATGATAACTTCAAACTCTTTACAATTGTTCTCGGAAAAACTCCTTTCTGATATTTGGGCCAGTATTTTTCAGCATTGGAGGAATTGGTGATCCTCTGCCCATCTTGACTTCTGAGAGACATTGCCACTCTGAGAGGCTCTTTTTATACCCAAATCATGTTGCCAATTGACCTAATACGTTGCAAATTGGTGCTCCAGCTGATTTTTATGTGCATATACATTTAAATTTTGCAGCCTCTTTTTGGAATGTGTAGCTTTCATGCAATCCAAAATGAGACAATACTTAGCATGACATTTCTAAATGTCTTACTTACAACATTTCATGTTATCTATATTCTATTCTGAATAAAATATTGAAATGGGACACTTCCACTTCATTGCATTCTGTTTTTATTCACAATTTGTACAGTGTCCCAACTTTCTTGGTATCGGGTTGTCTTGAGCAAAAGTTTAGGCACCCCTTGATAAAATAACAGATTTTGGTGATTTTTTTAATTGAAAAGATGTTACCACAGTCTCTCTTGGAAATGGAAAAAAATTCCATAAAATGAACAAAAAAAACAAACAAAAAAAAACATTATTAAAGAACTGTGCAAAGGTTTTGGCAACCTAAGAGTTCCAGAGTCTCAGATTCTTTTAACAAGATTTCAGACCTTAATCAAAAGTTGATTAAAAAACCTTATTGATGCCCACAATGCAGGAGAAGGCTACAAGAAGATAGCAAAGCATTGTCAGCTTGCAGTTTCCACAGTGGGAAATGTAATTAATAGATGGCAGTTCAGGGAAACTGTGGAGGTCAAGATGAGATCTGGAAGATGAACAAACTCTCGAAGAGAACTCCTCATATGCTGGTCAGAAAGACAAATCAAAAGTCCGATTTCACCTAACCTCCATCTCCTCTCCACCCATCATCCTCGGACACCCCTGGCTTCTGCAGCATGATCCTCTCATCTCCTGGTCTCAGAACCGGATCCTCCAATGGGGGCCGACCTGTCTCGAACTCTGCCTGCGGGCACCGGCTGGGACATGCTCTAGGGAGTCCGAGGCCCCTGATGTCGACACCAACGCCATCCCCGAGGCTTATCGGGACCTGGCTGAAGTCTTCTGCAAAAGACGCGCCACCCACCTTCCTCCTCATCGCCCCTACGACCTGGCCATTGAACTTCAGCCAGGTTCTGTTCCGCCCCGTGGCCACCTGTACTCTCTCTCCACCACTGAGACGCGGGCGATGGAGGAGTATGTATCCTCAGCTCTCTGCCAAGGCACCATACGGCCCTCCTCCTCGCCGGCCGCCGCAGGATTTTTCTTTGTAAAAAAGAAATTCGGCGAACTACATCCTTGTGTCGACTATCGGGGGCTCAACAACATCACCATAAAAAACTGACACCCATTGCCTCTTACCAACTCTGCCCTGGACGCCCTCTCTGGTGCCACCATTTTTACAAAGTTGGACCTCCGGAGCGCCTACAAATTGGTGCGTATCAAAGAGGGTGATGATTGGAAGACGGCATTCATCACCCCCACTGGGCATTACGAGAGTTTAGTCATTCCATTTGGTCTCTGTAATGCACCAGCAGCTTTTCAACGTTTCATCAATGACGTTCTCCGGGACATGTTGGGCCGATGGATGATATTCTTATCTACTCTCGTTCCGTTGAAGAACATGTTCAACACGTCAGAGCGGTTCTTAAGAGACTGCTCGCTCACCAGACTCATCCAGCTGGGGCTCAACACATCTCTGTGCAACTGGCTGCTGGACTTCCTGACTGGCAGACCTTAGGCAGTACAGATCACTAATAACACTTCCACTCTGAGCACGGGGGTCCCCAAGGATGTGTGCTGAGCCCCCTCCTCTTCACGCTGTTGACCCATGCACACCATCGCACAACTCCAACCTCTTTATCAAGTGTGCGGACGACACGACTGTGGTGGGTCTCATTAGCAACAAAGATGAGACTAACTACAGGAGTGAGGTGAGCCGCCTGGCCAGGTGGTGCACAGACAACAATCTCTCCCTGAACGTGGAAAAGACAAAGAAGATTGTTGTCGATTACAGGAGAGCACACACCCAGCACTCTCCTCTGACCATCAATGGTGCGTCGGTGGAGAGGGTGAGCAGCACCAAGTTCTGGGTGTGCACATTACAGAAGATCTCTCCTGGTACACTGCAGCACTAGCCAAGAAAGCACAACAGCGTCTCTACGTAAGCTGAGAAGAGCCAGAGCCCCAACACCCATCATGCGCACCTTCTACAGAGGCACCATCGGAGGCATCCTGACCTGTGCCATCACTGTGTGGTACAGTGCCTGCACCGCGTCCTCCCGGAAAACGCTCCAGCGCATAATGAGAGCAGCTGAGAAGATTGTTGGTGTCTCTCTCCCCTCCCTCCAGGATAATTACAACAACCGCCTCACACGCAAAGCTCTCAACATCGCCCGTGACCCTAGCCACCCAACTCAGAGCTTCTTTAGTCTGCTGCCATCAGGGAGGAGACTGAGGAGTCTCCAGGCTAGGACAAGCAGACTAAAGGACAGCTTCATCCATCAGGCGATCAAGAAGCTCAACTCCCTCCCAGCTCTGCCCCCTCTGTGCTCCTCGGCCTCTCCCACCCTTGTTCTCTTACTCCTTCACGTCACACACACACACACTTGCACCTGTCACTTTATGCTCCATTGGCCTGTCCACTACCTCAGTAATACACATTTATGTACATACCTTGTTATATTGTTTTGAACTGAACACTGTTTTTTCCTGTTTTATATTGTTTTATACAATGTCACTTTAAACAACTAAAATAAGCACATTTGCACTACTTATTGAACTGTTCCATTTTGCAACATATCAGCATTCTGTAATGTTAACTGTCCCTTTTTTCAGGAAAGGTTAATCAGTTGTCTTACCACTGTTTTAAGTTTGTTAATTAAGGTTTGTAAAGGGACAAAAAAACAAGTGGTGTTTGTAAAGGGAGTGTGAGTAACCTAATTTCAAGTCTCTATATGTATGCACTGTACGTGTAGCAGAATTGACAATAAAGTTGACTTTGTTGTATAAGTCAATAACTGCCACTCCCTCATATGTGTTTCCTTATTCTCCATTCCAAGTACATTCCCTATGTATGACATCTCTATGGCAACACAATATGAATATCTTCATGTCGTCTGTTATACAATGTCACTGTAAAAGTCACTTTCAACACGATAACGCCCCGAGAATAAACAAGCTATCAGACGTGTCAGGGATTACCTCTAACACTGTTTATGATGAATTCTGTAAAAGCCCAGAGACAAGAAAAGCGTCTGGTTTGCATGAAGTGATTTTCTTGCTTTTTTCATTCACACACACTCACACTCACACTCACACATGTATGCACGCACACGTACACATACTTACACACACACACACAGTGCAATCATCTTCACACCGAGTGTCAGCTCTGAGAAATTATAGTGTCTGAACATTTCATTACAGAGCCAAAAATACTATGTAGAGTCAAGGTGAGGGGAACATTCAGGACAACGAATTCTGATTGGTCAAAAGGTTTTGATTAATTTTCTTCATGTGGTGAAGCTTTCTGTAAGGAAACGTTTGGGTAACATTAATGGAAGGAGTGTCTAGTGTCAGTGCTTTGTAAAAGTCAGAGGTTAAGCTGCACACTTGATATTCCACAATCGTGACAATATAGGTAGTGTGTCTATCTTTTGTGTTAAATTGTTTATATAGTATTTTATGTTATGATTATATAGATTACAGTAAAATTGGAATACGTAAAAGCAAAATAAAACATGGATAAATAAAGATTTAGTTTTAATAATTATTATAATATGTTTTACAAAGCCATGACAAATAGAAATTAAAAACACCATTTTTATATAATTTGTTAACTGTTACTGAATGAAAGAGAGAGAGAGAGTGAGAGATTTTAAAACGTTTATTAAAAACTGACATTGGTTTTTGGAAAACCATCAGAAAATGTTGAATTAATATACAAAAATGAAACAAGAGTCATTTAAATGCATTAAACAAACGAACAGATAAGTACACACTAAAAAATGCTGGGTTATTTTTTACTACCCATATGCTTGGTTGCCTCTGTTGGGTCATTTTTCCGGGTTATTTACAGTGAGTTGGGTACTTTTTGTTTAGCTAGTGACAGCTAACATCACAGACAAGACCGCCCCTCCCCCGAAGTTCACAGGTGTATTCAGTGGCTGCGTCAGCTTCGTGTCTTTTTTGGAGCCGCTAGTGAGGGTGCTTCGTCCTTGAACATTTAAGAGGAAATGTAAACGTTAAATACAAGGTTTGTATACACGCTTTCACTCACCTATGACTTGAATTTGAATCTGTTCACTGTATGTAACATTTATTACTGTTACCGTGTTAACGTTATACTCAGCCTGGTCTGTGCTATAGCATGTTAGTTTATTTGACAAATGCTGCTAGGTAGCCAAACCAAAGAACCCCACCTGTGTATGAAAGAAACTGCAAAAATGCTTTTTTGTAGAATGCTTGCAGGGTGTATAAAGATGGTGAAGTGATGAATGAAAGCTAAACTATTAACTGTAGTGCCAGCATGACGCTAGCATTTAGCTATGTTGCTAGCGTTAACAACCACATTAACATTAGAACTTCTTTATTAATCTCAGTGCTTGACACAATAAAAAGCTGAGGAGTTACAAAACACTAATCTTTTTACAAATATGCATACTAGCCAACCCTCTCGATTTTTCCATAAACTTTTAATTTCTTTCTTTCTAAGGTTGGAACCAACACCGTGGAATATCTCCAGCAGGCTGAAGTGTTAAGGTTGTACCCCTACATCCTGATGTTGGGAGATAATGACCAGCACTGCTCTYAGGCATTAGTGCTTCTGTCACGAGTCAGCCTGATCAACCGAGCACTTCCAGACACTGAGGCTCCACTCCTGATCTTTCTCCCCACACACACCTGTCATTCTGGCACACCTGAACCTGATCACCCAATTATCTCTCCAGCTCATAAGCACACTAAGAGATCCACTCAGTGCCGCA